>CM076569.1:141462759-141729880 GCA_034641835.2 Pinus albicaulis | reverse complement strand
ATGTTGCAAAGGAAACGCCATAAGGTGGTAGCATAGAGAGGAGTATCATTGATGAAAAAAGATGTGATATGTTATGTGATTTAATTGAATATTCACCATCAATCTGAACAACCATTAAAACATTTGAAATAGCACTAGAATCGAGTCTCTTGAGTGAAGTGTTTGACAAGAAACCATGGCCTAAGTTTGATTGTCTAGATTCAAGCTAGAATATGCTTCTCTTTCGCACTCCTAACCTTAGGCCAAACCTTGCAATCCACTGGAAGTTAAACATACTCCTGTATATTGAGACTGTAAGTTTTTCCCTCTTCTCATATAATGAAACTGTGTCTCCATTAATGTGCTCACAGTACTATAGTTCTGAATATTTTGTTGCATATCAAAAGGCTATTGTTTCCCCTCACCCAAATGCTTGTGAACCATTTTTAATTCTAAGACAAAACATAAGTAATTATAATCATA
Organism: Pinus albicaulis; assembly: GCA_034641835.2. Classification (NCBI taxonomy): domain Eukaryota; kingdom Viridiplantae; phylum Streptophyta; class Pinopsida; order Pinales; family Pinaceae; genus Pinus; species Pinus albicaulis. The sequence goes on along the minus strand of CM076569.1, from coordinate 141,729,418 downwards.
TGGAGCAAAAGATGCATGTCATGTACTGAAATAAATAAATTTCGAAGTTATCCTCTCTCACTCTAAACTTAATAAGAGGTAAGTGTGCAGCAAATGGTTGGAAATTACCCGCACTAAGATCATAGAAGCATTAAATTAAGGAAATGATTGTGCTTTTGCCAGATCCACTATGACCAACAAGTGCTACTGTCTTGCCAGCAGGAATAGAAAGGCAAAAATCTTGGAAGACAATTTATTTTTGAGATGGATAATTGAAGCAAACCTTCTGTAGTTCAATGTGCCCCTCTACATGTGATAAAGTCTCACCTTCTAGAGGGTTGTGATTAATATCAAAAACTCAAAATTTTTAGAGAGGTTATGCTTAGGGCTTTGCAAAGGGACAATTAGAAAATGTTTAAGGATGTTGATTGATCTGTTTTTTAGGCCTTTTGAGCGAATGTGAAAAAATGACACTTTTCTCTTAAAATTTGTCCTCAAAAGTGTAGGTTGTAGATCATTTCGTCTTAACATGCTCTGAAATTTTTAGATCACACACATTAAAGCTCCTACATTATTCCCAATTCTATTTGTGCCACCATGATGACTGTATCTCTTCTAGTGTGTCCCCATTTAACTTGAATTGGAATAAAAACACCACATTTTCATATTGTCAACATAATTTTCTTCGAGGATTTATAGAGTGTGAAGACCATAAATGAATGGTTCAATGACCCTATTAGAGATCAATATCAATTATCGCCAATTTCACCCATTTCTTTTTAACCTACTAAAGTCAAAATAGTGCAATATAAACATGGTTTTTGAGTTGATTGACCCAAAAAATCAAACTTTTTAGAGAGGTTATGCTTAAGGCTTTGCAAAGGGACAATGAAAAAATGTTTAAGGATGTTGATTGATCCGTTTTTTAGGCCTTTTGAGTGAATGAGAAAAAATGACACTTTTCTCTTAAAAGTTGTCTTCAAAAGTGTAGGTTGTAGATCATTTCATCTTAACATGCTCTGAAATTTTTATACCACAAACATTAAAGTGCCTACATTATTCCCAATTCTATTTGTGCCACCATGATGATTGTATCTCTTCTATTGTGTCCCCATTTAACTTGAATTGGAGTAAAAACACCACATTTTTATATTGTCAACATACCTACAAACTTTGTCTTTGGAAGATCATTTTCTCTTCATAACCTCTATTTACTATACAATTTGTGGATGATACCACTCTCTCTTTAGAGATATTCACACGATTTTCTTCAAGGATTTATAGAGTATTAGGGACATAAATGTTTGGCTTTAATTATCCATGAGATGTCTCAACTTCAACATAAAACCATCTCTTGTAGAGCTTTTCACATTGAAAAAACAATGTGCATTTAAAAGATAAAATAGAGTGCATTTAGAATAATCGATGAATGGTTCAATGACCCTATCACATGTCAATATATTCTTGACCTATTGAAGTCAATTTATTATACACCATCCTCTTAAAGTTGTCTTCAAGAGTGTAGGTTTAAAGATTCACATGGCAAGGATTTTATAATGTGAGGAACATAAAATGTTTGGCTTTAATTATCTATGAGATCATTTCATCCCCTCTATATGTTATTATTGACATATTGGATGATAACACTCTCTCTTTAGAGATTCACATGCTTTTATTCGATAATTTTTATAAATGAGGATCATTAAAGTTTTGTTTTAGTTATCCATGAGATATTTTGATTTCAACATAAAACCATCTCTTCGAGAGATTTTCACATTGTCAAATGTAGGCTAATAACCTAAATATGACCTTGGAGTGATCAATGTGGATTTGGAGTGATCAGTGTGTGATCAATGTGATTACTCTATTTACTAATAAACTAATTGGACAATACCACTTTTGTTTAAAAGTTTTTACAAAATGTAAAGACCATAATGTTTGGCTTTGAAACTTTTCAATTTCTGATCCCCATTAACACTTACATTGCTAGTTCACCCTTGTAAATCTTGTCACCTTAACATCAAACCTTTCCACTTAATTTGTTTTTCTTTATGTTTTCATTCCTCGTTGCATATTTTATTCACCAATAAACATAATATTTAATGCTTGGGTTGGAAAGATTTAGATCGCCTGATTTTTAATCTCTCGCTCAAAAGAATTAGATTTTCCTCAAGGTGTCTTCAACATCTCTTCAGTTTTCGGCAAAGAATGGGGGGGTGTTGGTGGCTGAGGCCAATGTTACTGTTTGTATTAACTACAGAGGGTCGAGGGTCATGGTTTAAACAGGATTTTTCCGGGATCTTTTCGAAGTTAAACTGCAGAAGAGCTCATATGTAAGTTTGAAGTAGAGACCTACTGTAACTTTGGACCAGAAAAATTACACTTAAACTATTAATACTAGTCAATTGGTTTCTCTACTATTATACAGAGTATCTCTTCTATTGTGTCCCCATTTAACTTGAATTGGAGTAAAACTGTTCTGCTGTGTATTCCTTTGGCAAGATGCTGATGAAGTCATTGACCTGTAGCCATGCATGAACCAGTTATTTTCTCAATATTCTGTAAACCATTGTATAATAATTTTTGTACTGAGATTCTTTATCCCTATGAATCGAGTTTGTGTAAGTGTGCATATTACCTACTGTTCAAGAACCAACAAGGTCTTCAATTAATTAGATATATATACTAAAGATTTCCTTTGACCCATTAATTAATTAGAAAGTCATCCTACCTGTGGAGGCCAGATTTCTTCATATTTGCAAGCTATAAGAATTGCACTGATACCCACTAACTGTAATTTCCCCTTTGTAACAGTCTGAATAGAAAGGTATCTATCAATGATATTCACAGTGAGATACAATGTCTCTGGCATCAGGTCAAGTTTCAGATGCACCTGCAACATTTAAGATTTCAAAGTCAAGCCTAAGAAATAGCCCAAATAAACCTCTTCTAGATCTAAACATTACCTCACATAAAAACTAGCATAGGAACAGATTTGTACCTCTAACAACCAATCAATGAGGATTCCCCTCATCCTCTCATTGATTTCAATCTGCCCTGTCATATAATCTGGAGGTACACAGCTCATGTTCTGGACATACAGGGTGAACAATTAAAAAAATAAATTAAATTCATATTCACAACAAGATGCCATCATTGACAGAGAGACATACCTCAATCTCCCGGTAGAACTTGTATATATCTTCAACATATTCAACAACGGCCAATTGATTTTCAAGGTCTCCATGATCAATGTTAGGGAGAATTTCGGGGAAGTCCCGGCATGCATCCTGAAATACCCTTACCAAAATTATTAATCATTTTCATCCCACCTACACCAAAGCTATACTAAGCCGTATAAAACCTGTGAATGTTTTATAGAGCATGATGTGGGTACGGTTGGCCTATGTATATTTCCATTTGAACCATTGCTAGACAAGAAAAGTATCATAGAATTAATATAACTAAAGTAACAAGACAAACCTTGCTCCTAGCAGTTAGCGATGAAGTCAGTGATTGTGCTTTGGGTTTCCTTGCTTTCAGTTGGTTAGGTGTTTGTAGTGCCCCATCTTGTGCACTTGTCTCTATGCTATCATGTGCAGAAATGACAATATCCTTCTGTGTATTGGCGGCATATTCAGCCCTCCTTTTGATAGTACGCCTCTGTTTGTTTCCCCAGACAACTGCCTCTACTTTTGTTTCTGCTCTCAACCCAATACCCTCTACTATAGATTGCTGAAAGTAAAAGGAAAAAATAAATAAAAAGTATGAGATCCCCTGTTTGGGCTCCCAGAAAATAGAAAACAGAATGAGATCCCTAAAACGAAAAGAAGAGCAACAAACCAAACATGCCAAAGAATTAGAATATGGGGCAGGAAGATTGACAAAACAGGTGGATCACCACAGAGGTTTTTCCTTGTTGCTAGTTTAGTTCTCCTGGATGTTGCCCTTTAAAAAACCCTAGAACCTGTTCAAAGGCTCTTCTAAGAAAGTATTCCAGGCTGCCGCATTGTATGTTCTGTTACAACTTACCTGAGTGCTGGAACTGGCTTCCTTGGTGGCATTGACAGCCAAGTTTACTCGAGCTCTCCTGAAACAGTAGTCAGTCCACAAATTTATAACTGGGCATTTGAGGCAGGCCACCGACTAGAACAAAAACAAAAATATATAGCATAAAACAACATACTCCATGACAACATCTTTGTTGATATTGCATTTGGCGTTCAAAACTCCCACCACATTGCCAATGTCTTCTAGGACCTTTCTATTGTTTTTGTTGGCTAGGACTGCCTTCTGATTAGGTGCTGCCATTGCAGGACCTGCCATGTTGCATGCATAGCTCTTAGAAATATAATCTAGTCTAGAACTTAAAAGTATAATATAGTCAGCGGGTTTGGAAACAATTAGCCCCTTCTCGATCTGGCGGTGGGGTTGTTCCTGCACTCGAAAGTACCCAAAACAAAATCATAAACATCTGCAGAAGAAGCAGCCAAGATGGGTGAGATCTCAGGCGAGTATGAAGTGGTAGTGGTAGGCGCCGACATAATGGGCAGCTGCACTGCCTACCAAATCGCAAAGAGAGCCAAATCGGTTCTGCTCTTGGATCAATATGATTTGCTGCACCATAGAGGATCTTCTCATGGGGAATCCAGGACCTTCAGACAGACTTACCCCCAAGAATACTATTCTGCAATGACGGACGAGGCCTTCAGTCTATGGGAAGAAGCCCAACAAGAAATTGGGTACAGAGTGCACATCAAGACCAAGCATCTTGACATGGGTTCCATCCAGAACAAGAAGCTCCAGACCATAATACAAGTATGCAGAAAACGAGGCGTCCCCATTGAAGTTCTCAATTCAGAACAAGTTTCAGAGAAATTCAAGGCAATCAAGCTGCCCAGTGATTGGATTGGAGTAGTTACAAACAAAGGGGGCACCCTGCGAGCATCCAAGGCAGTTGCAGCGTTCCAGTCTTTGGCTCTGAAGCACGGAGCTATACTCAGGGACAATGCCAAAGTCACAGAAATCAGTAATGGATGGAAATTGAGAATGGGTCAGATGGGGTTCTAGTGTGTACCTCGAGGGGCTCTGTACTTGCAAGAAAATGCGTGATTGCTGCAGGGGCTTGGGCTAAAAAACTTGCTAATGAGATCTCAGGGATTGAATTACCCATTCAGCCTCTTCATACCACTATTGCATATTGGAAAATTCAAGAGGGTTTTTACAAAACTTTCTGCCTGAGAATGGATTCTCCACTTTTGCCTTTCACGTTGATCCTACCATCTATGGGACACCCTCTTCAGAATACCCTGGATTGCTCAAGGTCTCAATTGGTGGAGGCAACCCATGTGACCCAGACAAGAGGGCCTTCTTGCCTGATCTAGATGCATTGAAGCAGAAGGCAAGCCCTTTCTTAGCTGAAAGTTTCAGAGGAAACATTTTTTCAAAGAGCCCTGTTGTTGCCGAGGCTTGCATGTACTCAATGACCCCTGATTTGGATTTCATCCTTGATTTCTTGCCATTGACGAAGACTGAGCTGTCGACAGCAGCCAACTCGCCTATTTTAATTGCTGCTGGATTCTCTGGTCATGGGTTCAAGGTGGGTCCTTTGGTAGGACGGATAATGGCTGATCTTGCCCTCACAGGAGAAGCCCATGGGGTGCCCCTGCACTACTTTTCAATTAAACGTTTTCTTGAGAATCCCCAGGGTAATCCCAAAAACTATGAGAAACAAGCTTTCTTCACCTGGAGGCAATGAAGATGCAACTGCGGCTGAGAATGTAACATAATTAGCCCAAAACGCTGAATTGGACGGTTCATCCTCAGTTTCTGCCATTGACGAAGACTGAGCTGTTGACAGCAGCCAACTCGCCTATTTTAATTGCTGCTGGATTCTCTGGTCATGGGTTCAAGATAGGTCCTTTGGTAGGACGGATAATGGCTGATCTTGCCCTCACAGGAGAAGCCCATGGGGTGCCCCTGCACTACTTTTCAATTAAACGTTTTCTTGAGAATCCCCAGGGTAATCCCAAAAACTATGAGAAACAAGCTTTCTTCACCTGGAGGCAATGAAGATGCAACTACGGCTGAGAATGTAACAGAATTAGCCCAAAACGCTGAATTGGACGGTAAAGGGGAAAATAGAAGCGGCCCTAGCCACAGACTGGAGCCGAAGATAGGGATAGACAACAGAAATACAGAAAAATTCAAGAACTGGTCGCAACTGTCTCTGGTTTCCATCTAGGGTTGAAAATGTTTTAATCGTCTAACATCCAATCTAACGGTCTCACATTATGCCACGATGCACATCAGCAAAGTTTTTTTCAAATAAGGACGCCTTACGACGTAATTAATGCTTTTGGATCTAGTCCAATTTAAACTAAAATAGAAGTGTGATTCGTGACCATTTTACTCAATGTAAATAACCAAAAAAATACCATTTTGACTATACTTTATCCTCTAATCCACAAATCGAGTATTAACTAAAATCACACTATTAACCACCAAAAAAAACACTTTTATTAAACACGGGATGATGGTTCGGTATTTCCCCGATCTCTTAAATTTTATTTAGAAAATCAATGTTGTTTTAGTTATTTTTCATCTGTTTTTATTTTTAGTTATTATTAGCTTAAATTCATATCAACTCCAAATTTATTAAGGGTGGAGAGGGATCCAATCTTTTTGCATGTTAAGGTATTTACAAATATTTTAAAATACAAAAAGATTTGATCTCTCTCTGCCCTTGGTAGATTGGAGTTAAGATAGATTAGATATTCACATTTTAAGATATTTGCAAATATCTTAAGATGCAAAAAGATTTGATCTCTCTCTACCCTTGTTAGATTGGAGTTAAGATGGATCTAATCTAGTATAATCTCCCCTTTTAAATAAGCTATATTCTACATTAATACCATTGGCAATACCATGGATTTTCATAAACATGGAGCACAAAAACCTAACTTGACTAAGTCAAATTCACTTTAACTACTCAACAAAAATTAATAATAAAAAATAATAACATAGAATTTTTATTTTGACATAGGTTTATTTTGATTTTATTTTATTTTGACTAATTCGAAATGTTTGCACCAAAAGACATTACAACATCTATTGCATACTAAGTTGGAGAGTGCCTCTTGGTGCAATTAAAACAAAATATTTATAAAATATTTCATTTTGAAATGAGTTATGGTTTTTTGGCCCATCTTGTCGTAGCAATGCCTATTTACAAACCTTATTTACAAGTTAATAATATCCACTACAAAATGGGTCAAATTTCCATGATTATGAATCTTATTATATTGTAAGTTTATTGTAAGTCTTAAGTTTTTATGGCTTATTAAATAAATCCATATCTTTTACTTTTAGATTTAATTAAAAAAATTAAAATAAAATATTTATAAAATATTTTGATTTTGAAATAAGTTATGGCTTTTGGGCATCTGGTCATCATGATAAGCCATGGTATTGTAAGAAAACCTATTTATAAAGCTTATTTATAAGATAATAATATCCATGGTAAAATGGGATAAATATCCATGATTATGAATCTTGTTATATTATAGGTTTATTGTAAGTATTAAGGCTTATTAATTAAATTTAAATATGGTTACATCATTTTTTACACCAATACATCTCCCCATACCTTTTTTCTTTTAGATTAAATTTTAAAAATGTCATAAAATAAAGTTAAAATAAAATATTTTAAAAATGTTGACATACAAATTTTCTTACATTACATTTAACACCTACCCATCTCCCCATACTAAATCATAAAGCATCTCTCAGCATAATAAAAAATTGTATATAATAATAATAAAACTAGCAATTGCACCAATGTTGCAAAGGAAACACGGTAAGACATAAAATAGAGAAGAATTCTCACATATAAAAAAATCATTGAATGATAAAAATTAGTGAAAAAAATATCATTCAAGAAACTATTCAATGAATAAGGCTCATTAGGTACAAGGGATGACAATTTGGTTTTCAAATAGTAAATTTAGCTTTTTCTAACTCTATTTTGGCATTTTACATTCAACGATATGAAAAATCATATCATTGGAAAAAAATGCACTCCAATCAAACCTATGGCTTTATCAAGTCTTGCAAGTTGTAAGTTAGAAGGTTCGTCCCATATTTGTTCACGTCTCATCGAAATTTCATTTGATGTCAGGCTCTTGGCAATAGAAGAAGAGCCCCGGCTGCTATGGGCACACTAACATAAATAGATTGTTGGGGGTATAGAAATGATGCACACTAACATAAATATATTGTTGGGGGTATAGAAATGATGCAACTTAGTGAGTTATTGAGGAAGTATTTCTTGATTAAGGAGAGGAGCTAGTGGTCCTTGAGGGAGACATGCTGCAAACTTCAAGAGTAGGGGTTGTTGTTAGGTTAAATTTTGCAAGTTGCCTTTTTTTGGGTGTGTCACAACCTTGATCTTGTTGATGTTCATCGATTGGCATAGTTGCAAATTTCACCAATTGGATGTAGTACAATATATTTCTTTTGTTTATTCTTATGATGGTACCGACCTTAAAGACTTAAAAATTTGGGGTGTACAATCTATTTATTTGATTTATTTGTGCTTATGATGATACTGAGTGTTCTGTAATAGTGAAAGGGGAGCATTTCTCATCAAAATTACACATGTTTTTGCAATTTGTGTGTTTTTCCTTTCGGTAGAATGCAATGTAAAAATGAAACTGTAAAAAATATACATATCTCAGAGTACAAATATAATTATATAAGAAAATCTCTCCTGAAGATTCTCTCATAATGTGAGTGGGATTTCCTTCAAAATTCCTGCAAGATAAATCCTAGCTAACATGCGAATGGGTATAAGTAGCTCTCTATTTTGTCATCAACAATAAACCATCTCACTTAGAGATGATACAAATAGGACACAAACGAACAACCACTTTTCCACCTCAAATGTGAGCATGAATATGTGATGAAAAAAAATGTAGGCATTGTCCCATGGAAAGACATTTATTGGTTTAGGTTATCTCTGCCACAAATTTTTCACTTTCTCCAAATATAGATGGTTAAAATTTTAACATTATTTCCCTCTAGTCATATTCATTGCACTGGGGATTAATCACTTAAAAATTCGGTATACAACAAATTGTGAAGGACTTGAAACTAATAAATAACCATCTACAAGATGAATGTTAAGTACTTTGACTATTTTTCTTGTCCCAGTAAAGAAATGCATACTTGGATCACTCGAAGAGGAGAAAATGCTCCAACCATAAATCATGCAATCTATAATAACTAGAAAAATACAAGATTAGAACATAAACACCAACTTGTATAGAATCATAGACACACATAGAAATCCATGATTACATAATGCAATGCATCAATTGATCATAGGACTTAGGGACTCATTGCACCTTAGTTGTGGTGAGGATGTAGAGATATTCTATGTTATATTGCCAAAATCTAAATTTTCAGTAAACCCCATCCCACAGTATGATTATTTCAACTATCAAGAGCTTCAAAAATTACCATGTCACATGGAAAAGCATGTGTGACTCCAATAAAATTCAATTTGCAAAGCAACTGTGACCAGTTAGAGCTTACCTAAACTGATAAGTAAGACATACTATCTTCTTGACCCAAACTGCAAAACTTCCCTTTCTGCATCGACAACTAATTTCCTTTTTTCGTGATGAGAAGTAGAAGCATTCCACTTGTGAAACGTTGCAAAAAATACATGGATAATTCGAGTGAGAAGACTACCAATGGGTAGTTTATGCTGGTAAAATATCGTTCGACATAAAAAAGATAAACAAAGCTATTTCCTTTAACATGAAAGAGCGTTAGCCTATTACGCTAGTTGTAGCGGGGATTTGACCACTATGCATAAACACATCCAATTGAAATAAGCAACACACATTTTTCATGATATGGGAAAATATATATATTCCACTGCTTGTGCTTCTATTTTGTAGGTTTGTATTGATAAAAAAGTCTTGTCATAAGGAAAACTAGTCCATGCTCACATCATTCAGACAGGATCTTAATGCTAGGACATGGTTTTGGAAAATACCCTTGTGACCATGTATGCCAAATGTGGAAATATAGATGATGCACGAAATGTGTTTGAAAAAATGCATCAACCAAATGTGGCATCATGGACTGTGATGATTGCAGCTTATACCAGGGATGGCCATACTGAAAAATCCTGGGACCTATTTTATAGAATGAAACGGATGGATGTCCAACCCAATCAATTCACATTTGCTAGTCTTCTTCAGTCATGTGTCGACTTGGGAGATCTCAAAAACATTCATGGAGAGATAATTACAAGGGTTTTTAGTCCAATGTGTTTGTAGGAAATGGGCTTGTAGATATGTATGCAAAATGTGGGAGCATATAAATTGTGCATGATGTGTTTGATAAAATGGCTTATAGGAATGTAGTCTCATGGATGACAATGGTTGCAGGGTATGCCCAGAATGGCTGTATTGAAGAGACCTTGAAGCATTTTGAGGAAATGCCTCAATGTAATGACGTTTCATGGAATGCGATGATTTCAGGGTATATGAAAAATGGGCATATTGGCCAGGCTCTCAAGATTTTTCAACAAATGCCTCAAACCAATGTAGTTACATGGGATGCAATGATTATTGGATATGCTCGGAATGGGAAAGTTGATGAGACACTAAATCTTTTTCATAAAATTCCAAAAAGGAATGTGGTGTCATGGAATCCAATGATTGCATGATATGCACATGCTAGGCTTGCTCATGAGGCTCTGAGGCTATTCCTGTGAAGAATTTAATCTCTTGGACAACAATGATTGTGAAATTTGCACAGAATGGCCATGATGAGGAAGCTCTGAAGCTTTTTCAACAATTGCAATTGGCTAGTGTAAAACCAAATCTGAAAACTTTTGTTGTTTTTATCCTAGCATGTACCAACTTGAAAACTATGGAGCAAGGCATGTAAGTTCATGAAGAATAATGAGAAATGGATTTCAATTTGATGCCTTTGTGGAAAATGCTCTCATGGATATGTATGCCAAATGTGGGAGCATAGAAAATGCGTATGGTGTGTTTGACAAGATGCCTCATCGAGATGTAACTTTGTGGAATGCAATGATTGCTAAATTTGTTCAGAATGGTCGTATTGAGGAGGCCTTGAAACTTTTTCAGAAAATGGCCGAATGAGATATAATTTCATGGAATACGATAATTGATGGAAACACACATGATGGACATTGTGAGGAAGCACTTGTAATTTTGAGACAAATGCAAATGGAAGGTGTGAAGTCAAATGCAAAGAAATTTACAATTTTTCTCCCAACATGTGCTAACTTGGAAACTCTGGAACACGACAAGGAGGTCCATGAAGTTATACTTAAGGACCAGGTTTCAGTTCAATGATTTTTTGGTTGGTTCCCTTATGGACATGTATGAAAAATGTGGGAGCATAGAGAATTTTTGCGTTATGTTTAACAAAATGAATCAACGAGATGGAGTTTCTTGAAATCTAATGATCATCGGATATGGCATGCATGGCTATGCTAGAGAGGCCCTTTAACGTTTTGAAAAAATGAAAGACTATGGTGCGAACTCAGACCACATTACATTTCTTGTTGTGATGTCTTCATGTTTCCATGCAGGCCTAGTAGATGAGGGTTGGCAATACTTCTACTACATGAGTGATTCTTATCACCATCAAACCAGTAATGGAGCACTATGGTTGCATGGTTGACCTTCTTGGCCGTGTTGGGTGCTTGGATGAGGCACACAAATTTATAAAAAAATGCCAATGAAACTTGATCTTGCTATGTGGGAATCCTTGCTTGGTGCTTGTAGGATACATACTTACATAGAGCTAGGATAACGAGTGGTAGGACATATTTTTTAGTTGGACCTTGAAAATGATGCACCTTATGTCTTGTTGTCAAATACCTATGCTTTAGCTCACAAGTGGAATGGCATCGAAAAAGTCAAGAAAATTATGAAGGACACGATGGTCAAAAACAAGCCTAAGAAGCTTAGATATAATTGGATTGAAGTAAATAAACATGTGGATAAACAGGTGGATGGAAGTAAATAAAAATGTGAACAGAGCACAACACATTAAAATGTGAATGGAGCACAACACATTTTCATAGTTACTACGATCATTAACATCTAATTAGCACATTAATTCAACACACCATAATATACATAAAAAGGTGAATAAACCAAATTAAAACATGTGCAAACGTGAATGATGGGTGGGTTTCATAGTTACTATCATTAACATCTAATTACCATCTATTTAAAACCCCACAAACTTTAAAATATATAATTATTAACTATATCAATAAAAATATTTTAAACTATATAGCTACAACCATTACTATCTAATTACCATCTATTTAAAACCCCATAAACTTTAAAATATACAATTATTAACTATATTAATAAAATATATTAAAAAATATATATTATGTCAGATAATTTTATTTAATACTGAGAAAAATATAAGATATCCATAAAAATGTCAATGGGAGCACCTTAATTTCAACACACCATAATATATATAAAAATGTGAATAGAGCACATCAAAACTTGTATGAACGTGAAGAATTACTTCAATTATTAACAATATATAAAATTATTAAGCATGTAAAAATATAATTTTATAATTTAAATAACTTTTTTGTAAGCTTGGCATGACTACATCTTCAACATGTCCAATATAAACTTATAAAGCATGTAAAAATATATTTTTATAATTTAAATAATTTTTTTTGTAAGCTTGGCATGACTACATTTTCAACATGTCCAATCTATCACTGTGATTGAGCAGATTGAGCAAGTGACCTTACATGAAGGAGTGCCTTAACAAAGCACCCATCCAAGACCCATGAACAATTTTAAATTTTAAATATTATTCAGATATGGTTTTCTAATTTATAAAAAATAATATACTCTATGGCATCATGTCATCATTATTGAAAATATCCAAATTAGAAATAAGAATATAAAAATTAAAAACAAGAAGAAAAACATATACTTATAATTTGTGAAGTTATATCTATATATTATTTATTTATAATAAGTAGCAAAATTTAATTTTCATTGTAAAAAAACCTTTTACACTCAAATTTATTTATCTATAATTAAAACTGATAAAATTCAAGTTTATTTATTTCTTTTTCTTTTTAGTAAAAAAAATAATACTGAGTAATACAGGGAAAATATTTTTTAATATTAAAATTTAAGATATATTTTTAATCGAATTATTTTCATTTATCCTCACCTTTATAACTCTTGAAATGATTATTTACCCACATCATGTTTGGAAGATTCAAATTCATAGTTTATCCACAAGTTTTTAAAACTTATAAAATGAGTAAATTCAATAAATTTACGGGAGATAATCGAATTAACTACCTCAAACCAAGGACATAATTTTCTATAAAATTCATAATTTTCTATAAAATTCAGTAAATTTATGTGAGATAATCGAATTAACCTACCTCATACCAAGGAGACATTTTTTTATAAATTTAGTGGCTCTAGCCCGGTGACAATAAACAAAATCAGAGAAAATCTTACAAGCAACTTGGAAACCACATGAAAGTGGTTCTTGCCGAGTCCGATGATAGCAAACAAAATCACAGAAAAGCTTACAAGCATCTTTGAAACCACATGGAAGTGGAAGTCCTCGATTGGATTGAGGTGTAGTTTTCAGTACTACAACACACACAATACCTGACAAACAAACATACATTTAGATTAAACGCCAGTCTGATGAAACCACTTCTTGCAATTATGACAAAGAAGAAAGCCTGAAAACAAGTCACCACCAAAAATATCGTTGCATTTAACCGAATACGCGTTTGGGTCATGCATGGTTTGCATATAAGAAAGAAAGATGTAAAATTAATCCCATAACTGTGATTACGAGCTTTTTATTAACAAAACAACTACACTATATTAGTACAGAAGCTAGGCTATTCTATTATCTGCTGGTGTAATTATAGAAATCACTATCATAAATCTGAAACAATTCATGAAATTACATCAATCAATCAATAAATCAACCATATACCACATATCATCTTAAATCATTACTTAAAACCAGATCAATCTCATTACGACTCTATAGAAAACCAAGTAAATCATCTTGAATCGCATAATGATTTAGAGGAACCCATCTTAAATCCAATCTATTTGAAAAAATTGTGTTTTCTCCAATTGAGAATTTAATTCTGATAACGATAACATATTATAAATTCCATTAATAGATATAATGAATTTATTAGATGGATGGTATATTTTACTGGTATTTTTATAGAAATTTGGATAGAATTAAAGGATGTGGGTTTGGGATAAAATTCTGAATTTGATACATGAATAAAAAAATTCATAGCAAGACAAGTCATTTGCTAGTTACTCTTACAGTCTAATCCAGAAGTATTTAATAGATTTGAAGGTAAAATATGGTGTTTAAATTTTTATACCAATTCCAATTACATTTTAGATCTAAAGGTATTTAATAGATCTGGTGATAAAACATGGCTTTTAAACTTTTATAGCAATTCCAAAGACACAACTGGCTGCAGTTTTCACTTAGTTAGTGCTCAACATAAAAATTGAAACATTACCACTTGAAACTTCAGACCTTTCGTAAAATTAGGAGCGGATTTGAATGACTATAAAACCCGAAGGAAAGATAAAAATCCCCAGCACAGCCCAATATATGTAAAGATACCAGTATTTTCACTACAAAAGCTTTAAGTATTGTCTTTTTTACTATGAAAGTTATATCAAAGGATAAGGGGAATTATTTCTTTGAAAATTCCTGAAACAACTATGGAATTAGAAATTTACCTTAAGAATCAAACATCATCATCAATAATGCTATGAACATGGGCCATGGTCTGCAAACAAAACACATGGACGTAAAGCACCGCATGTCGTTGATGTTATATCCCGAAAACTGATTTTCCTCCATCCACCCACACACAGTGCCTTATGAGCATTAGAACCCACGAGAAGACATCTTGTACAGTAACTACTTGATTGAGATTGCAGTGATCCTCTGCCATTTGGCCACTGGGAAAAATCTGACAATGCTGCATAGATCCTCGATCTCGGAAACTAATTTTCTGCCACCCACACATGGTGCATTATGAGCATTAAAACTCACTAGAAAAAATCTGGTACAGTAACTAGCCTACTAGCCTTCTCTAGAATGAGTTGGTTGTGGAATCTAATGGCTAAAAATTATTCAGTCATCTAACATTAGATCTAATGGTGTAAACCAGTAAACAGTGGCAGTTGGGGAGTTGTTTTCAAAGAGTAACGCCTTACGGGATAATTAATTCGCTAACGTGAAGTGAACTGATAACTATAAGTTAAAAGAAAACAAGTGACAGTCACCAAAATTTCAAGAGTGAGACTAAGCATCGAAATTATGGGTTTGATGTTACTGTCACATTCCACACGAGGACAAATAATCAACAAAGGATCATTGTCGAATTTATTTAAAATTATTTTTAATTAATAATTTCATACAAAACAAATTTGGTTTAAATTATTTATCAATTATAAGTTTAAAATCTTAAAAAAATGAGATTATATATATATATATATATATATATATATATATATATATATATATATATATATATATATTAGAATTAAACACTAGAAACAAATTAAAGTCAAATTAATTTGATCTTCAAACAATTTGTCACATCCCTCTTGTAACATCTCCTACCACTTATAACGTCTCAAACCCACATTAAAAAAATTCCTAACTCCTTGCTGTATTAACCTTTACCACTTTGAGCTTCTCACATAACCAAAGGCATGAGTGATAGTTCTATCTAAATTATATGACAAATAACAAAACATATATGTATAATAAATAGACATGATGCACATAGTATTAATGTACATGGTTCAAGTTTACCTAGTGGACATAGTGCACATCTAGTTATAAACATGATTTAACATACTATTGGCACATTAATGTCACCCCTTGATTCCTAAGGGAATAATATACAATTGTATTGCATGATACTCTTATTTATAGTCATAAAAATTTATCATTTGGTTTATTTCGAGGTATTATAATTATTGTTTAGAACCCTTACATAACAATACCAAGTTACAACGTTTATATGGTTGTTTGAATCACTTCTAACCATGGGTTGGCAATGGGTTACACTGCTAACCCAGCCTCCCCGAACCCTTTGGAAGTTGTGCCACATGGCAGGGAAATCGATGGTCTAAAAGAACCTTGGGTTTGCATCCAAAGCAACGATGGATTGATTTCTTGGGACTGCAAACACATAAATGGTAGATTGGATGACAGATTTGATCCGATGGTGGAAGAGGAGGGAGGACTTAGAGGGTAAATACCCTCCCCCTCCACGCTCCCAAACCCTCATTCTACTCCTATGTTGCCTCCAATCTTGCCTCTGAAACCTCTGGCATTTTTCGGTGATTGAGATGCTCTGACACTCCCCAATGTTGTGCCAACGTAAGCTCACAGTTCGTGGCCTTGTGGAGGAATTTTTCAAGGATTGTAGGCACCCATTCGACTTCAAATTAAACAAGTAAGGGTTTGTTTTGTCGGTAATTGACTCATAGTTTCACTTTTCCTAAATCCTCTAGGTGGTTATGGTTCTGTCTAAGGTTTAACCTTAGTTCTTTGAATGCGAAATGGTGCAGGTTTCCTCACATGCATTTCACAGCCATTCATTTGGTATTCAACTCACATTCCTTTCTTTACTAATCTAAGTTTTGTTCCTATCCAAAAGTTTAAAAGCTCTCAAATTAAAGGTTAAGGTATGGAAAAGAGGGAAAAAGAGGGATATGGATAATAGGTTGTCGGAAATCATGGCTTTGACCAAGAGATTGCTAGAAATTTTAAAAGAAGGAAGGCCACATGAAAGAGTCTGGAAGATGGTCAGGGATCTGGAGACTAAGAGGAAGGACCTCTTATCAAGGAAAAAAGCTTGTGATTAAAGAGCCAAGCAACTTGGCTAAAAGTGGGGGACCAAAATACAAAATATTTCCACAATTACGCTAGCGGTAGGAGGAGGCAAAATGCAATATGGCACATTAAACACGATGGAAATGATTTTCATAATACAGATAGTATTAAACAGAAAGCTGTAAAAATTTGTTTTGATGTTTTTAAGGCGAGAGATGGGGATTATCTTTTAGATCAAATATGGGCGGTGGAGGGGTACCCAAGGATGTTTAATGTTACAGAGAATGAGATGTTTTACAGGAAGGTGGAAGTTACGAAAGTTGAGTCTATTCTGAAGTCCTTTCAGTTGGATAAAAGTCCTGGCCTAGATGGTTGGACTCCCGAGTTCTTCATTCAATTTTATGATATTCTTCTTGAGGAGGTGACGGAGATGGTAGAGGAGATTAGAAGAGACGAGAGATTTCTGAAATCGGTAAACTCTTCTTTTATTGTGCTTATTCCTAAAAAAAAGGAATCTGGTTCATTTGAGGACTATCGACCAATTTCTTTGTGTAATACTCTTTATAAGATCTCATCAAAATTGATTACTGATAAATTAAAGAGGATCCTGGCTAGATATATTACAAGAGAGCAATCGAATTTTATGAGTGGACGTATTATACATGATACTGTGGCAATGGTTTAGGAGGTTATGCATTCGATTCATGCATTAGGGGAGTTTTGAGGTCTAAAATGGGCCTCCTAAGAAAAATGTACAACAAAAATAAACTTTATAAGAACCAATAAGATTCAAGATGATGATGTCAACCATGGGGGATGATTCACCATTTTTTAAATAAAAGGGTGAAAATATTAAAAAATAATAAAATAATAAAACTACTTTTTCAACTCGTATTTTCAACTTATCTCCCAAATTTTTTGCTCAAATTTTTAGTGGGAGTACTCATTGGATGCAAAATTTAATTCCTCATCCAAGGAGTACCCATGTTGCATACTTTCGATGGACTCTACTACATGAAAAATGAGAAATACATAAAAAAACGTGATTACAATCGTTTTTCATGTATTTCTCATTTTTCTTGTAGTAGGACCCATCGAAAGTATGCAACATGGGTACTCCTTGGATGAGAAATTAAATTTTGCATCCAACGAGTACTCCCGCTTGAAATTTGAGTAAAAAATTTGGGAGATAAGTTGAAAAAGTAGTTTTTTCATTTTTCCCTCTAAAAGTTGATGATGTCATCAAATCTTATTTCATTTTTTCCACTATTATTTTATAATTTCCTTAGGAGGCCCATTTTAGACCTCAAAATTCCCCTAACGACAGCAAGACTAAGGCGATTCTTATGAAGATGGATTTAAGTAAGGCATACGATAGAGTTGATTGGGTTTTCCTTAGGATGGTGCTTTATAAAATTGGTTTGCATATGAATGCAGTGGAATGGGTGATGGGGTGCATTACATCGTCAGCCATCATGTTTTTTCAAGCTTGGAAGGGGGCTTCGCCAGGGGTGTGCTTTATCACCTTTGCTATTCATATTGACTATGGACGCCTTAAGCATAAAACTAAATGAGGCTACAACTACGAGATCTTTTAGGGGGATTAGAATTACCAAAAGGAAGGAGATATCCCACAATTATTTTGTGGATGATACCATGTTCTTTGGGAAGCTGATTAGATCATGTTGGCTCACTTTGTCAAACATCCTTCATAAATTCTGTCAGGCAACTGGTATGATTGCAAACGAGCAGAAATCTTGTATTTATTATGAAAATGGGGAACAGACTATCATAAATGAGTTGGTAGCTCTTTTTAATTACAAAGTGGAGCCACTTACGGAGGGGATTACGTGTTTGGGATTCCGGCTGAAGCCTTCTACTTATAGAGTCAAGGATTGGAAGTGGCTTGTGGAAAAGTTTCATAAGCGCATAAATGGTTGGGCACTAAAATGTTTATCAAAGGGAGGTAAAATTATCCTTATTTAGGCGGTCCTATAGCAGATCATCACTTATTGGGCACATTTATATATGATTCCCAAAACTATCCAGCAAAGGATCAGAAAGTCTGTTACAATTTTTTTATGGAATGGTATAAATGGAGAAAGGAAAATTCATTTGGCTAGATGGGAGCTCATAGCTAGACCAAAATATCAGGGAGGTTGGGGATTAATGAACTTGGAGACTTTTAGCATTTCCCTACTTATTAAATCGATGTGGATAAGTGTGCATTCAGATGGTATATGGCGTGAGATCACACTTTTCAAGCATTTGAAAGCACAAAATATGGAAGAGATATTTATTGGGAGATGGAAGCGGAATAGAAAGTGCTCTCAGATTTGGAGGGGGTTCTTGAATATTTGGCCACTGTTTAAAAAGCTCATGAAATGGGATTTCGGGAGCGGCCACAAAATTATGATTGGGGATGGAGCCATCAGGGGTTTGTAGTTGGAGGCGGGTCTAGTGGCAGACACACTGGATTTCATGCATAGAAGAGGGTTTTTCTATATGTCTCAGGTTATAAAGAAGTGGGAGATGGGTATGCCATTTTGGTATGATGCAGTGGACCTGTTATTACACAGACAGATGTATGGGGAATGGAATAAGTATATTGAAAGAATTAGGGAGTTGGGATGGTTACTCTCAACTGATGGGGACTCTATAACGTGGGGAGAAACCATAAAAGATGGAAACATTGTCACACAAGAAATTTACAAAGAGCTTATGTTTCCTTCCGAAGGATGGGGGGTGGAATCCTGGTTTAAAAAAATGTGGAAGGTGAAGGCGCAGCTGAAAACAATCATTCCCTTATGGTGTGTGTGGCAGGACAAAAATTTAACTTGGACTAATCTGAAAAAGAGGGGTTTTTATGGCCCGGGGAGATGTCCACTGTGCAGAATGGAGGACGAGGATAATCGGCATTTGTTTTACAATTGTGTTTTCTCAAAAGAGGTCAGAGATATTTTATGCAAATTTTTCAATTTTCCTGACGGGGTTTACCAATCTGCAAAGGAGTGCTCATTATGGTGGTTTCAAAAGGGAAAATCTTTTCACATCATTCCAATTGTATTCCATTGGAAAATATGGAAATGCAGGAATCTAATCATTTTTGAGGATCGTTTTTGGTCCCCCCCTGAGATTGCTTCACATATTTTTCAAAAGTGGGAGGAGTCTTGTCCTATGCAGAGGCCACTGAAGGATCTGTCCATCAGATTGAGGCCTTACGAGTTTTCTTTCCCGGTAGTTTTATTTGATGGTGCGGCTCAAAATGGGAAGTGTGGATGTGGATTTTGGTTGCGTTTGAACCCATGGTGCCATTACAAAATTTTCTGGTATGAACACTGTTACCGATGAAATAGGTAACCTAACCTCAAAACAGGAACTCTAGCCCAAAAAGTCTCAAAAAACATGAAAAAACACCCCAAAAACAAAAAGTATGTCTTCCAGAACGTACTTGGTTTTTTTTGAAGGTCAAATTTCAACATTTTATAAAATTATGCTAAAAACAAAATTGTTTGTTGAAAAAAGGATTGAAAAAACACCCTCAAAACAAAACCAGTTGATGCTGGAATAATAAAAAAATAATTTGTGTCATAATTTTGACACTTGTAACAATGGAATTAAAGACAACACATTAGGACATTTTTTAAAATCGTAAATTTTAAAATTCTCGGAAAACTTTTACGTACGTCTAAACTCCAGAATAAAACAAAACACACAAGATGGTGAAACGCTCATTCAACACATCATAACTCAGTATTTTTGGTCAAGGTGACCCTGGAAAAACCCCCTACAACTCTTGGCGAAAACCAGTCTTGAGAGCTCCTTCTTATTTCTGAAAAAAATGCTTTTACAGAGAGGCAGAAATTACAACAAAAATTTCAGCAACTAAACAACAGTACTTATCTCGATTTTCGTGCATTCACTCCGCCTTGGAAAACGTGCAAAACAGGAAAAACCCAAAACAGAAATTTTACAGCATTTATGACAGCATTAAATGCTGAATGAGCTTCTCGATTTTTGTGCCCAGCTGTACGGCCGTACTGCTGTACGAACTGTACGGAAAACACAGCTGCTTCTTCTCCTCAAAATCTGCGCTCCTTTGCCTCGAAATCTGTGCTGAAACTGACTGTACGGCTGCTGTACGGATTTCCAGAAATTTGTACCACCAAGCAGCAGTCTCTCTCCTCGATTTTTGTGCCCAGAATCTGCCCAGAATTAAATGCTGAAGCTGCTGTACGGTTCTCCTTGAAAACTGTGCCTCTCTCCCTCGAAAAATGTGCCCAACACTTGCTGTACGGATTTCTGCCTTGGAAACCGTGCCTCCTTGCTGTTGTACGGATTTTGCTAAAGTCTCTATCAGCTGCCCTCTTTCTCTTCTCTGCTCAGAAATCTCCTTTGCTCTCCTTCTCTCCTTCTCCCAATCTGCTCATGAAAGAATGAATGATCTTTTCCTCCTTTTCCTCCTTTAACCTAACCCTAAGTGACTTTTGGGGAATCCCTAAATCCAATGGCTGAAATAGATTGAGATCTAGGGCTGAGATTAAATGTTCATTTAAATCTCACTTTCTATCTTTTAATTCACCCCACTTTAATAAAGACCCACTTAGTCATTTATTTCCAAAGTCACTTTTCCTTTCTAATTTTACATTGACTTTATTAAAGTCACTTTAAAATTAGACTTTAGTAACTTTATCACTTAAAGTCACCTTTAAATTAGATTTGACTTTATAACTTTATAAAGTCACTTTAGGAGAAAAATTAAATTCTTTTGGACACTTTTCCCTAGGCCAAAGATCAAAGCCTTAGGGAACCACCTGTCCTCCGGTACCAAATTTCAACACTCCCTCTTACCGAGGAAGGTGTTCCTCACCACACCCATCTTGTCTCTGAAGTAGACATGCTTGCTCCGTGGTAAGGCTTTGGTAAGAATATCTGCAACCTGCTCATTAGTGGGAATATACTCAAGCTTCACAGCTCCTTTCTGAACATAGTCTCTGATGAAATGATATTTGATCCCAATATGCTTTGACCTGTCATGAAATACTGGATTCTCCGTGAGTTTAATGCAACTCTGATTATCACAGTAAATCACTGAAGGTCTCAACGGCTGACCAAATAAGCCAAACAACATCTTGCGAAGCCAGATGGCCTCACAACTAGCTAGACTTGCTGCCATATACTCTGCTTCCGCTGAACTCAATGCTACTGACTGCTGCTTTCGGCTGAACCATGACACAACTGCCGAACCCAACCCAAAACAGCACCCCGAAGTGCTCTTCCTATCAGAAGCACAACCTGCCCAATCAGAATCAGTGTAACCTGCCAATCTCACTCCATCCCCCTGCCTGTAGTCCAGACCATAATCCACTGTCCCCCGCAAGTACCGCAAAATGTGTTTTGCAGCCACCCAGTGAACCTTCCTAGGCTCACACATAAACTGACTCATCGTGTTGACTGCAAAACAAATATCTGGTCTAGTGTTGACCAAATACATCAAGGAACCAATCAGCTGTCTGTACAATGTGGGATCCACCAACTTGGAATCCGAAGCATGAAGCTTCTTCCAGTTGGTGATCATCGGTGTCGACATGGGTTTACAATCCTCCATGTGGAATCTGCCAAGGATGTCCACAATATACTTCCCCTGCCCCAGGAAGAAATGCCCCTCCTCCTGCCACACCTCCAAACCAAATAGTAATGCATCAAGCCGATGTCCTCATCTCAAACTCTGCCGCAAGATCTCTCTTGCAGTGCTCTATGAGTCTCTCTGCACTCGTAATGACCAAGTCATCCACATACAGCACCAGAATGAGAGGCTCCTCACCTATCACAATATAGTAAAGGTTCGGATCTGCCTCACTCTTTGTGAAACCCATCTCCGGCAAGTATGTATCTATCCTGGAGTACCAAGCTCTGGGAGCTTGCTTCAGGCCATAAAGAGCCTTCTTCAGTCTGCACACATGGGACTCCTTCCCATGCACCTCAAAGCCCTGTGGCTGCTCAATGTACACCTCCTCCCGTATGAAGCCATTGAGAAATGCGGTCTTCACATCCATCTGGTGGATCTTCCAACCCATCTCTGCTGCTATCGATATAATGGAGCGGATCGAAGTATATCGAGCCACGGGAGCGAAGGTCTCCTCATAATCAACTCCCTCTACCTGGGAGAACCCTCTAGCCACAAAACTCGCTTTGAATTTCTCAATGCTGCCATCTGCAACATGCTTTACCTTGTAAAGCCATCTGGAAGTAACCACGGATTTGCCCTCAGGCCTCGGCACCACCTCTCAAACATCATTCTTCATGATAGAAGAATACTCCTCCTGCATGGCCTCTCTCCAGACCTGCTGGCTAGCTGCCTCCTCATAGCTAGAAGGCTCAGAGTCAAGGATGCTGGTAGCCATTGCCATATAGCTACAAAACCTCTCAGGTGGTCTGCTCTCTCTGACCGGCCTCTTAGGCTCAGCAACAGATGTGGCATCTCTCAAGGTGTCCCGAAGCCACTTGGGCTTCCTCTTCGCTGAGCACACTTCTCCTGCTGGAGAATAAAACTCCTCCTCCTCAACATCAGGAGCCTGAACTCCTGACTGTCTGTCTGTTGTCCTCCTGCCTGCACCTGAACCTGTAGATGCTGAGGTACCGTGTGAACTGTCCATCAGTGGACTCCCTAGTGAACTGCTCTGTGGACTGCTCTGCATGCTGCCCGTAGCACCACCCCTCTGACTCTGCGAGCCACTGCCCACTGACGGACCTGACATCGTCATAGATGTACCTCCGGATCCTCCTGATCCCTGCCCACTGGATCCCTGTGACTGACTCAACTGCTGCTGAGGGTCTGGCTGATCCAGATACTCTAACTCTCGTGACCTCCTAAAGGCCCTATCCTCCTCGAACTTCACATCCCGCCCGACAACAACTTTCCTCTGCGCAGGAATGTAAATCCGAAAGGCCTTTGAGGTCTCACTGTAGCCCACAAAGATACCCTTCTCTGCAGTGGGCTCTAGTTTGGTCCTCTTCTCCTTGGGTATGTAGGAGTATGTAATGCACCCAAAGATACGAAGATGACCAATATCAGGCTTCTTCCCAGAAAAAGCCTCCTCCGGAGTCATGTGCCCCAAGGCACGATGCGAACTCCTGTTCTGCAAATAAACAGCTGTGTTGCAGGCCTCTGCCCACAAAAACAATGGCAACCCCTGATCATGTAACATGGCTTTGGCAGCCCCTCCGATGGATCTGTTCTTTCTCTCCGCAACCCCGTTCTGCTGGGGGTTGTAAGGAACAGTGAGCTCCCTCCTAATGCCTGCCTCCGCACAATAGTCAACAAACTCTCCAAGGGTGTACTCTCCCCCATTGTCCGACCTCAGGGACTTGATCTTCCGACCTGTCTATGTCTCCACAAGAGCTCTGAACTCCTGAAACTGCTTGAAGACCTCACTCTTGGTCTTCAAGAAATAGATCCAGGTCCTCCTGGAGTGATCATCAATGAATAAGACATAGTACTCATACCCACTCAAGGAAACATGAGACATCCGACCGCTCACATCGGAATGAATCAAATCAAGTATCCCAGTCGCTCTGCTGTCACTGCTGGGAAAAGGGGATTTGGAAAACTTGCCCATCGCACATCCTCTGTAAGTATCAAAGTGATCAGTACTGAAATCTGGCACACCCGTAGTGATCTCCCGCAAAGTCCTCAAGGCTCCATGATACATGTGCCCCATCCTGCGGTGCCAAATCTCACACAACTCAGAACTGCTAGCTCTGCTGTCAGTGCTACTGCTCAATGCCAAAAGGGACTGAAATGCAAACTTGTACACCTTTGCATGGTGTACACCTATCACTCTAGCTGAATCAGCTGGAGTGCCCCTGGGATACATCAACACCTGTCCTCCCCTGAACAGTACCTCATATCCTCTGTCCTCCAAAGCTAAGACGGATATGAGGTTCTTCCTCATCCCTGGCACATAAAGAACATCCGACACTTTCAAGGGAGGTTTAGACTCCCTCTGAAATGTCAATGTTCCCACACCGACTGCTCTAACAACTCTGTCATCACCGAGTACTACCTCTATATCAGTGCCACTCTCTGAAAGCTCTGAGAAGTACTCACGGACTCCTGTCATGTGACGTGAAGCCCCACTGTCCACATACCCGATACCCGAAGATGCTCCGCTAATCGAGGGAAATGCATGCTCCCTCTCGAACCTCTATGGCGTATAATCCCGCACTAGAGGACTCACACGCAATGAACCCAAACTCCCGGTCAAAACGATCTGCAAAGTCCTCAACCTCTGCTGAAGCTGCCATGCTCTGGTTCTTCCCCTTCTTCTTCTTCTTCTCCGGACACACAACTGCATAGTGTCCCATCTTCTGACAATTCCAACACGTCACTTTGGAATAGTCCTTCTGTGAGTTATCCTGTTTACCTTTACCTTTGCCTTTGCCCCCACCATTGCTTGTGGAAGCCTGCTTCTTCCCTTTGCCTTTCTTGCGTCCTGCCAACAGTGCTACATCCTCATCCTGCTCAACTGGCTTGGCTGCCCCAAGCTGACCTTTCCTGATCTCTGTCTGAATGCAATCATCCCAAAACCTCTCCCATGTGGGAAGGGTCTCACGTGCACAAACCCCATCAGCAAAGTTCATCCATGAACGGGGGAGACCATTCACTGCAATCCGCACCAACTCAGTGGGTGGAATGGCCTCTCCAATCACTGCCAACTCATCTCTCACATTAGTAATATTTGTGAGATATCCAGCTGCACTATCATTGCCCATCTTAATGGTCTTCAGCTTCTCCTTCAGGACCATTTTCCGGTTCTCATTGGTACTCTGGTAGAGATTGGACAATGCTGTCCACATCTCATGAGCATTTCTCTTCCCTCTCACATGAGGAATGGTAGAGGTTGGTTAATGCTATCCACATCTCATGAGCATTTCTCTTTCCTCTCACATGAGGAATGTAATGGTCTTTGATTCCGTCTAGAATCAGTCTCTTACCTTTATGGCATGCACCATGATATCCCAGACTTTTGCCTCCTCAAAGATACTTTGCATTCTCTCCTTCTAAACACTGTAATTGGTATGCCCATCCAACCTATCCTCCACCCTCAATCCCAATGACATCCTGCTGTCCTAAAACTGAAAAATAGCACTGCTGTAGTAAAGATAAAAATTCTGTTTGTGAAAAATCAGCTTGCTGAAATTTTCTGAGTGAAAAATCAGCAGACTGTATTTTTCTCCTTGCTGTCCCAAACTGCACTTTCAGCACTCAAGCTTTGATACCATGTAGAAATTCTCTGTTTTCCCACCCCGGTTTCAGTATCACTTATTTCTCCTTTTAGTTAAATGCCCTTTCCCATATCCTTACATTCAACAATCAGAAAAATAATTTTTATTTGCTGAAACAGAAATTACTTTGCTGAAACACAAATTACTTTGTTGAAACTCAAATTACTTTGTCGAAACACAAATCACTTTGTTGAAACACAAATTACTTTGCTGAAACACAAATTCTGGAAAACTTTACAGAATGCTGAAACTGCAGAAATAAAACAAAACACACAGCAAGCTGAAACAGTCATTCAACACATTTGAACACTGAGATTTTGGTCAACATGACCCTGGAAAAACCCCCTACAACTCTTGGAGAAAACCAGTTTGAGAGCTCCTTATTTCTGAAAATGCTTTTTACAGTGAGGCAGAAATTACAGCAAAAATTTCAGCAACTAAACAATAGTACTTATCTCGATTTCCGTGCATTCACTCCGCCTTGGAAAACGTGCAAAACAGTGAAAACCCAAAATAGAAATTTTACAGCTTTTATGACAGTATTAAATGTTGAAATGAGCTTCTCGATTTTTGTGCCCAGCTATATGGTCGTACTGCTGTACAGACTGTACGAATTTGACAGCAAACCCTATGCTGAAATGAGCTTCTCGATTTTTGTGCCCATCTGTACGGCCGTACTGCTGTACGGACTGTACGGATTTGACAGTAAACCCTCCTCGATTTCTGTGCTCCTTTGCCTCGAAATCTGTGCCGAAGCTGCTGTACGGATTTCTGGAAATTCGTGCCACCAACCAGTAGTCTCTCTCCTCGATTTTCGTGCCCAGAATCTGCCCAGAAATAAATGCTAAAGCTGTTGTACGGTTTTCCTTGAAAATTGTGCCTCTCCCTCGAAAAATGTGCCCAACACTTGTACGGATTTCTGCCTTGGAAACCGTGCCTCCTTGCTGTTGTACGGATTTTGCTGAAGTCTCTATCAGATGCCCTCTTTCTCCTCTCTGCTCAGAAATCTCCCTTGCTCTCCTTCTCTCCTTCTCCCAATCTTCTCATGAAAGAATTAATGACCTTTTCCTCCTTTCCCTCCTTTAACCTAACCTTAAGTGACTTTTGGGGAATCCCTAAATCCAATGGCTGAAATAGATTGAGATCTAGGGCTGAGATTAAATGCTCATTTAAATCTCACTTTCTATTTTTTAATTCACCCCACTTTAATAAATACCCACTTAGTCTTTTATTTCCAAAGTCACTTTTTCCTTTCTAATTTTATATTGACTTTATTAAAGTCACTTTAAAATTAGACTTTAGTAACTTTATCACTTAAAGTCACTTTTAAATTAGATTTGACTTTATAACTTTATAAAGTCACTTTAGGAAAAAAATTAAATTCTTTTGGACACTTTTCCCTAGGCCAAAGATCAAAGCCTTAGGGAACCACCTGTCCTCCGGTATTTCAGCAGTTATTTAAACAAGAGAAGCAAGATGGCACCTGTGCATCTTTTCTCTTGGATGGAGAGGATAAAAGAACTGGTTGGTACTTTCTTTTCAATATCCTTCTCTCACATTTACAGAGAAAAGAATGGCATAGTTGATAGGCTATCAAAATTGGATTTGAATGGTGGGTTGGGCAAGATCAATTATGAAATCACTGTGGAGAAGGGTACTGGTGCTAAGGGCACGGTGCATTTGTTCTGATTATGGGTCAACTTTTTGGGGGTAGAGGAGGATCTTTGGAATGTTGTTTACGGTCTTTTTGGGCGTTGAAGATTGCACTAGGGGAGTCGTTTTAAGTTTTCTCTTGGTTCTCTTGGTTTTTTTTTTGAGGATGCGACTGTTTTCTGGCATGTATAGGAACCACTTTGAAGGCGTGGAGGGATGAAAGACCTTTTTGTTTTTTGGTTTATTTTCAATGGTTTGGTTTTATTCGCAGAACTGATGGATGGATGATGGAACAGACATTATAGTTTTTCATTTATGTTTCTATTTGCATATGAGATTTAGAATGGATGATGTAAAGCTCTCTGGACCTTTGATTATGATGATTTTTCATGATGTATGTATGGATGTTTTTGATATTTTGATCTGGTACATTTGTATAAACTAGAGGTTTTTCATGCTGAAAAAAAAAAGTATGGCATTTGCCGTCGTTGATTTTCCTCTGTTTGGCTAATAATGTCGATAGTTTCTTTCCTCTTTGTCTGATTTTTGTTTGTGCATTAGGGTCCTCTTCCATTTCGATTTGCTATCCAAAATATAAATCATCTATTAAAAATTGGGATGAAATTAATGGAGTGGATTCAAAATAGGAGGTGTCAATGATATCAGATTAACTAGTAGCTAAATTAAAGGTATTGAATTAGTATTAAGATTTAGAATTTAGTTTATTTTGATTTTATTTATTGATAAATTGAGGTATTTTGTTAGTTGTAATTATGCATTGTGGTTTTGGAGAATCTAATTCTACGTAGTGACAAATGATGTCTTAGTCATAATATTTTTGGTGATAAGGTTAGCTAGAAAGTTTTACATTTTATGTGTAAAGTATAGATATATATATATATTAAGAGGTAGTTGTTCTTGTCAAATAAATTTGTGAAAGATAAGTTGAATATATTCCTTAGAAACTATAAATATTAAAAATGAAATTACTTTATTTATTTAGTTATTTATTTTAATAAGAAATCTTGAGGAAAATTACATAATCAATTGAGAAGGTGATGCTTTTTGAACTACTGAATGTTGAGAAAGCCACAGGATGTTGACAAACTAATGCATTTAGAACTATCGAGTGTAGTTCATCATTAGGAGAATTAGTTATTTATTATTCATTTTTTTTATTTGAATTGATAATCATTTAAATTTATTATTAATAATTTTTTTACTGAGTTAAAATTATATAATCTTCTGCTATAATTTAATTTATTTCATTTTCACAAACTTAAACCAAAATTTGTAATAAACAATAAATACTGATAAAATGAGATGTTTGAATTGATAAATAAAAACTCACTGGTCAGCTCTACGAAAGAGAGTTTGAACCAGGAGAGTCTGGCTCTACAGAACACTCTACATTCTCAATACACTTCAAGCATTATATAGCATACAAGGTTTTAGGGAAGTTAGAACCATACCCTAAGATATAGAAACTAATTCCTATCCTAAGGTCTCGTGAACCTGCTCACACTAATATAGGATTCTCCATTATCTTCAAAACTCCCCCTTAATGGAGAAGGGGTTCAAAAATATGCCTAATATCTCCCTAAAAATTTCAAAATTAATTTTTCCAAGAGGCTTTGTGAAAATGTCAGCAACATTATCACACGTTTTACAATATACAAGATGGATTTATTTTGATTGAACTTTCTCCCTGACAAAGTGGAATTGTGTATCAATGTGTTTAGTGTTCTTGTGAAACACTGGATTATTAGCAAGTTTGATTGAACTTTGGTTGTCATATCTGATTTTTGTTACATCTCTCTGTTCTTCCCCGACATCTTGGAGAAGTCTATGCAACCAAACTGCCTCACATGTTGTTCCACACATAGCCTGGTACTCTGCTTCTCTTGAAGACAAGGAATATGTGTTCTGTTTCTTACTGCTCCATGTAATCACCCCAGATCTAATGCTGAATTCATAGCCTATTATGGATCTTCAGTAATCTACATTTCCAGCCCAGTCTGAATCTGTAAATCATGTCAATCTAACACCAGAAGAATCAGTATAAATAATACCATAGTTTATAGTTCCTTGTAGATACCATAAAACACATTTCACTGCATTCCAATGACTCCCAAGTGGTTTGGACATGTATTGACTTAGCACACTCACTGCATAAGCCAAATATGGTCTAGTAGTGGTTAGGTAGATTAAACTCCCAACCAACTGTCTATAAAGTGTTGCATTTGATTCTTTAGAGCCATCCTCACTCTGAAGTTTAATGTTCTGCTGTAGTGGTACTACTGTAGCCTTGCACTAATCCATCCTAAATATTCCCAGTAGACCTCTGACATACTTACCTTGGGACACAAAATTTTGTCTTGAATCTCTCCAGATCTCGAGACCCAAATAATATCTTAATTCAGCAAGGTCTTTCATTTTGAACATTTGTGACATTTGATGCTTGATTTATTTGATTAGATCAACAACATCACCTGTAATAATTAGATGATATACATACAAATAAATCAACACTATGCACCCCTTTTCATCTTTCACAATATAAAGATTAGTTTCGTTTTTACTTCTATTGTAACTGTGTTGCAGAAAAAATGAATCAATCTTTTCATACCACGACCTGGGTGCTTGTTTCAGCCCATACAAAGCTTTCTTTAATCTACAAACTAAAATTTCTTTCCCTTTTTGGAAAAACCACTCAGGTTGTTCTAGGTACACCTCCTCATTTAATTCCCCATTTAAAAATGCGGACTTTACATCTAGTATGTGAATCATCCAATGTTTTCTAGTAGCTAAAGTAATCACTATTCTGATAGTATTTAGTTTAGCTACGGGGGAAAAGGTCTCTTCATAGTCAATGTCGTATTTTTGTGAATACCCCTTTGCTACCAATCTAGATTTTAATTTATCTATAGTTCCATCTGCATTAATCTTGGGTTTATACAACCATTTACAACCTATGGTTTGTTTCCCTTCAGGAAGTTCAACCAGATCCCAAGTGTTATTTTTAAGAATAGATTCATATTCCTGTTCCATTGTTGTTTTCCATTCACTACATTGATTTTCTTCTCTATAACTGTAAGGTTCAAAAACATTCATCATACTAGCTATAAAGGAATTCTCCCTATATCTAGTAGGCAATTGAATCTGCCTACCTGATCTTCTGAGCGTTGCTATAGCTTCCAACCCATTCTAAATTTACTTTGACGGACTCGGCTTGATTGTTGTATCTGAATTCTCTACTTCTTCCTTTTTCTGTTGATCATGGTTGTTACCTGTTTCTTCACTTTCTTCCACCAAGAACAGAATATCCCATTCCTCATTGCGCTTATCAAATTTATCATGAACCTGCTCATGGAACATGACATATCTACTAACAAAAATCTTGTGAGTAGAGGGATTAAATAATCTATAAGCTTTAAATTGTGAACAATACCCTACAAAGGTACATCTGATGGCTTTTGAATCTAGTTTTCTTTTGTCTGCCTTTGGAATGTGGGAAAATGGTTAAGACCCAACTACTCTAAATGTTTTACTGTAGGCTTGAATCCATATAATTATTCAAAAGTAATTTTAAACTCGAGACTTCTTGTAGGACTCCTATTTTTTAAATAAATTGCAATATTCAATGCTTCAACCCAAAAAATC
This sequence comes from Pinus albicaulis, assembly GCA_034641835.2. NCBI lineage: Eukaryota > Viridiplantae > Streptophyta > Pinopsida > Pinales > Pinaceae > Pinus > Pinus albicaulis. Next base: position 141,697,864 of record CM076569.1, on the reverse strand, counting down.
GAAAGATCCTTACCTTTCAAAATGCTCCTAGCACACTCCACCAATGTTCTGTTCTTTCTTTCTTCTACTCCGTTCTTCTGAGGAGTATGGGATACTGTGAATTGCTATAATATCCCATGGTATTTACAATACTTGGTAAGTTCCTCCTTCTTGTATTCTCACCCTTGATCGAAGCAGAGAATTTTTATGTGCTTCCATGTTTTCTTTTCAATCATATATCTGAACTGCTTAAATTATTCAAATGTGTGACTTTTCTTACTCATAAAATACATCGAAGAAAATTTTGTGCAGTCATCAACAAATAGTATAAAATACAGTGCACCTCCTAATGACTTTGTTTGCATGGGTCCACATAGCTCTGTGTGCACTAATTCAAGTATGTCTCTCTTTTTCTTTTCTACTCAAACAGGGAATTCTTCTCTATACATATTTCCTAATGCACAAGAATCACAAGCATTATGCACTTGTTCTAATGTAGGAAGATCTCTTACCATTTCCTTTTCTTGAAGTAACAACAAATTGTTGTAGTTGATATGACCAAGTCTCTGGTGGCATAGCTCCAGGGAAAATTTTAAGGATGAGAAACTATTTTGAAGTTTAAAACATTGGCGAATCTCACTAGTCCCTAATATGCAAACTATAAAATGTTTATTGATATATTTGTAAAATTAGTCAAATTTATAATGTTTTTCTATATAGTCTCTATATAATGTTGGCGATTTTTAAGTTAAAATAATTTTATATTGTAAAATTTCGGCGAATCATTTTTATAAAAAATGGAAATTGGCGAATCTTTTTTTTGGAAAAAACATGGAAAATTAGCCCACCTACGAATATTAGCCCCTAACATTTTCCATGCATTGCTCTTCTGTAGTCAAAATCGATGTTCTCAAAGCTCGATCTGGTGTTTTTCTCACATCCAGTTTGTACAGACCTCTTGTTCGAATTCCTGAAGAAATAGTCTTCATGCCATTCAACAGATCTTTAATATAATAGTTAGATTTAAAAAATTCTACCTTGAAACTCGGATCTGTAATCATGGATACAGAAATCGGATTTTTTTCACTCCGGGTACATACATTAAATTATGAATATATCTAAAATTACCATTAGGTAAAATAACAAAAAATTTCCCGCACCCTTTGATTTGATGACTTATATCATCACCAAGGTAGATTTGTGCTCCGTTGTTGATTTCTTTAAAATATTCATACCATTGTCTGTTCCCCATCATATGTGTGGATGATCCTGAATCTACATACCAGATATCTGCATTGACATTCTCATCAAAGTCTGCCATGAATAATCTGAAGTCCTGATCATGGTCATCATTTGAAAAATGACCTGCATGTCTTTTATGCCTCTGTTGTTCTTCATGAAATTTCTTCTTCCTGCACTCCTTAGCCATATGACCAATTTTTCTGCAATAAAATCATTTAATTACAGAGTTTTTTTTATTCAAATACATTCCTTGAGTTTGATTCGGTCTTTTCTGTGGATTTCCTTCGTTTTGCTGTGATGGATTTCCTTTTCCTTTGAAGAATTTCTTCTTTGCCATTAGCACAAGACCTGCACTCTGGGGTTTCAGAGTTAATCTTCTTTCTTCTTCTTGCATTAATATTCTTGTTAGTTCTTTAAACTTTGGGATTTTCTCTCTCACACTTATCCCAGTGATAAACATTTGGTAATCATCAGATATACCATTCATGGTAATCGTGACCAAATCTGCATCTGCAACTATCTCACTGATATCTGCCAATTTGTTCTTCAGATCTTTGATCCACGATATGAAAGAAGCAACTGTTTCATTTTCCTCCATCTTTATGGATAGAATCTTGCTCTTAAAGAACAGAAGACGATTTGTATTCTTGATCTCATACAAATCCTTGAATACTATCCAAATTTCGCTTGCTAATTTGCATTCTCTGATATGCGATATGATGCATTCTTTCACTGACATCTTCAACAATGTCTTTTCTTTGCCTTCTCTCTTCCCCCAGTTTTGAGTTGTTGGGGCTCCCGCTGCTGACTTCGGCTCATCCCCATTTTCAATCATCGAAGCACTCTGCGCTTCTAGCACAGTATGCATCTTGAATTTCCAATTTGAGTAATTGGAGCCATCAAGTTTTTTACTCTCATTCAAGTATGCTTCGATTATTTTATTATTTAAAAAAAATACTTGAAAGGAGAAAAAAAATGATAGATCTACCCCATATCTTCACAGAAAGCAATGTTACGATACAGATCTACCTGATTTGCGATCAATTCAACAGGTTGTTTTTCACGCTATGCGATAGGCTTTTGAATCCTCTACACCAGCAAAATATGCTTTAGATCTCCTCCTTCATCGATGAATTTTCACTGGATCCCTTCATTGGCGACTTTTCACCAAAATTCTTCCGTCAGTAGTGGTGTCCACTGGCTCAGATCTATCTTAGATCTCCTCGACGCTAAAAAATGACCTTTCTTCTTAAGCGGATCAACAATCATCGTTTTTGAAAAAAAAAAACTTCTCAAAAAGACACTTTTTAAGAACCTTATTAAAAATCTCCACTCATAGAAAGAATCATTAAAAAACTCCACTCACAAAAGGAACGTTTAAAAAATTCCCTTTAAAAATTTAATTCATGTGCTCTTTCCCAAAAAGTGCATGTGTGAGAAATCAATAGAGTGTTTGATTTTCAAATCCCTTTGAAGAGTGTTTCACATAGGGAAGACCCTTCTTATATCATATTTAAAAATCTGTTAAATCATATTGAAGACCCTTCTTAAATATTGAGCTCGTATTAAAATTTTAAAAACGAAAAAATTTCAACCCTTTTAAAAACTTTAATACGCTCACTAATGCAGCCTTTGTTCAATACGATAACGTGCTAACGCTCTGTTGAAGCCAATCTCCCATGTTAGTGCCTTAACACACCAAAAATTCAGATCTATCATCGTGCATGAAAAAGTTGGTAACTGTTTTATGATTAACGCGGTTCTCTGCAATGGGGACCCATGTTATAACACTCTGTTTCTCACTACGAGATGCATTATAGCATAAATAAGAAGAGAAAAAAAAATTCCACTCAGTCATCATGGGCTTGTCCTCTACCACCTGGATACTCGCAGGGATCACAACGCTTCGGCTATGAATCGTTCCTGTAGATCTGATACCATGATAAAATGAGATGTTTGAATTGATAAATAAAAACTCACTGGTCGGATCTACGAAAGAAAGTTTGAACTAGGAGAGTCTAGCTCTGTAGAGCACTCTATATTCTCAATACACTTCAAGCATTATATAGCATACAAGGTTTTAGGGAAGTTAGAACCATACCCTAAGAAATAGAAACTAATTCCTATCCTAAGGTCTCATGAACCGACTCACACTAATATAAGATTCTCCATTATCTTCAACAAATACCTAAATAATATAAATAAGTGATTTTTATTTTTCAAATAATTATATAATAATTAAAAGAATCCAAGTTATTTTCTTTTGAGATTCTAAGTATTTTTAATATATATATATATCTATATATATATATATATATATATATATATATATATATATATATATATATATATATATATATATATTTGAATCAATATTTATTAATTTTCAAGTGGTTAATTAATAATATTTATCATAAAAGTAATTTAAATATTATAAAATAATTAAGTTACATTTTAATTAATTAATAGTTAATAAGATTTTAGGAAAATTACATGTTGATATATGAAATTGAAAAATTAATTTTGCATGAAGACACAAAGATTTGCATAAATTTTAGTGATAGTAACTACTGAAAAGTTTGTACATTTGGGCAATAAAAAATGTTATTAAATGTATTTATTTACATTTTTTATACAAATACTTGCTTAAATCATGGTGAATAGTAATTGATGGTAAATATGTTAGCCATTTTCAGGGATTTTAATTTTTCACCATTTCCTATGAAACTTAACAATAAATATTTAAAAGTATCTAAAAATCATGACATAATATTAATAAAAAAATAATAAAATTCATTCTATAATGGTTTTTTTTTTTTTTGTAAGTAAGTTGATATATTAGATCACAATAGTATACAAAAATTTACAAAAAGGGCTACCATTACCCGAAGGTAGGATAGTAGGCCAGCCCAAACAACCTGAAGGCATTGACACAAAAACTGTGGTCAAGAGATAAACAAACAAACATGAGAGAAGATGTCAGCTTCGCCAGACAAAACTGAACTGCCATAAGAATGTAAAGTAAGAATTGGCCTTCCATGCAGGGATGCTGAACGGACAGTGAGTCAAAATAAAACCAGGGGCTATAAAGAAGCCATCAGAAAGAAACTTAAATCCAATCAAGAAATAACAAGTAAATAGGGAAGTACACAGACTTGCAGAAGGAAAAAATCTCGTAGGAGACTAAAGTTTCATTTAAACTTTACCTAGGCCATCAGACGCACTCGGACTCGCTACACTAGGACCCGCTACACTTGGACCCGCTACACTCAGACCCACTGCACTTGGACCCGCTGCACTTGGACCCGCTTCATCTCCACCCAGAGGCACATTCTGAGGACGGTGGCGGCAGATAATGGTGGTCTTGGAGTTGTCTGTCGTGATTTCTATCGAAACGTTTATAACATAACGCAAATACAGCTCAAAAAGCCGAATGAAACCTTCAAGGCGCCTGGTGAGCATCTTCATCTCCTCTGTGAGCGAATTTATGGAGACCTCCAGCTTGTCCAGACGAGAAGAATTATTCGCCAAGGCAAGAGATTGAGCATTGAAGGCCTCTTTAACTGCCACACCTTGACTGCTGAGGGCTTTGGCAAGCATAGTCTTCATATGCCACACCATATCGTGTGTTCTCAGAAATTGTGTGGCTCGCGTGGTCGGGGTGCCAGGATCCTTGATCCAGTCCATCTCCTCCTTGATGTCATTATTGTTCAAACCTTTTCTGGCGTGAATAACCTCCTTATCGAGATCTCAGATAATGGTTTTGCCTTTGTCTGGGACCGATTGCTCAAAGCTGTCCTGAGCCTGCTTCATATTTTTTGCAGCCTTTGAGCTAAGAAGGATTCGCTCAGACATGGCAGAAAACACAAAACTAGAGGAAAATATTCTGAACCTGGTAACAGAAATAGAGTAGCAGAGCCTAAAACCAAAGTTGAGCCACGAACAATGGTGAGGGATCATGTTAGGAATAGTATTAATATAAAGAGGAGAGGGCTAGGGCACGATATAATGGGCAGGGGATGCCGCCCCATCCCGTCGGTCGCCGTCTTGGATTCCCCTAAGGTGAGCTCCAACCTACCAGTTATGAGAGCGCAAGCCATACAGGAAACCAAGCACAAACCTCAAGAGCGAGGGCCATGTGTCTGTCCTTCCCTTACACTTATTCTGATTTTCTTAATTCCATCTTTTCCAAAGCTTGACATGGTACAAATGCCTAAACTTCCCTCTCAAAATAATAAATAACATAGGCATTTTGATTTGGATAACCCACATGAATCATTGATGGTCAGTACTTTGAAGGTTATTAACATTCCTTGACATACCTGAAAGGTCTTGTCTCGAAATTAGTGTGCATTCATCATGGAGGCCAGGACAGGTAACGTCGTGCCAAAAAGTGTCGATGATGTCATGCGGGTGGTCGACTCCAAGGTTAGCCAAGGCATCCACCAAAGCATTAGCATTTCGCCAGATAGCCTGAAGGATAACACCTTTGAGAATAGTAAGATGTTTGGCTATGAGACTAGTAACCATGGCTAATCGCCAATGTTTGGAAACCCGCTTCAGCCGAGTGCCATTTTGAATTTTCCTTGTCGCAGAGATAGCAAGAATGGAATCACCTTCCACCACAGCTACTCCACTGCCAAAACAAATAAGGATCTGTAGGCCCTGTAGGCCCTGTTCCCCCAAGGAAAAGCTAAAAATGTGCAGAATTTCTCCTTTGTCATTGCGAATGACACCACCATAGCCAACCGAGCCAGGGTTTCCCCTAGAAACTCCATCGAAATTCAGCTTGAGAAAATGGGGATTAGGACGCTGTCAGGGCAGTTGAGACGGAGGAGGTTGAGGCCACAACATAGGGGAATTGAGGTTCATGGCTGCCCCCAACCCAAACATCAGTAAGATATGCTTATCATCTTCTGAAAATATTTCTGTCTAAGCTGCTTTGTTGTGGGTTAGAAATGTTTCTTTCATATTCTGCATAATGGTTAATTTAATGTCATCTTCGTTCCTGGTCTCCGACTGAAAGATTCTCCTGTTTCGTTCTTTCCAGGTAGATCAAACAATGAACCCAGGGCTTAGTTTCCAGAGGTTGTTGACAGTGTCGCATTTAGAAAAATTTGACCTCCAATTGACAATTGTATTCTAAATGGAGTCCCTATCTCTATCCGACAGCCTGAAGATGTCCTCCATCCACAACCAAAGATTATTCGTCCACCAGCAAGTGTTGAGGAGATGGTTCATGGAATCCTCTGTGCTCAAACAGAGTGGACATCGGGAGGGACCATAGAAGCCCTTTTTTCAAAGGTTCTCCCAAGTTAGGGTCTTTCGTTGCAAAAGTTTCCATAAGAAGGTTTTAATTTTCGGCCAAAAAATTGAATCCCATACATTTTGATGCCCCTGCATCTTCTCTTCCAAATGACATTGTTCTATGTAGAGCTTAGCTTCCTTTAGGTTATAGGTTACCTCCTCCAATTCGCCCCACCTAAGCTGGTCATCCTCCAGGGAAAGCCAGATCTTTCGTGATTCCAAAAAGGAATACAAGGAGAGAGAAAGGTTGGCCATATCATCCGAATCGGAGGGTATATTGAAGTGCCAGTGTCTCCAATGAGGGCTCTCCCTATTGTCCTCCCAGTACTGATAAACTCGAAAATTTTCCTGCTCCTGGTATTTTCTTTGAAGGGAAAGATATTATGGGCACTCCAGCTTAGCCAATTGCTACCAAGCATCCTCCCAGAAAAGGGTCAATCTTCCATTTCGAATTTCTCAAAAGCAGTGATTGGAGATAATGTATCTGTTAGCTTTTTCCAGGTTCTAGATGGGGGAGCCAGCTTGAATGTCCGTCATTCTGATGAGTTCTTGCTGATTCCAATCGTCAACATACTTAGCTTTCCACAATATAGCGCAGGGAAAAGTAGGATATTTGATCCATCTCCACCAAACCTTTCCTCCACTTGCTCTATTCACAGTTTCTGGGTCGCAGAGCCCCAGACCCCCAAGGATTTTGGGTTTACAAAGTTTCTCCCAAGAAAAAAGAGCCCACTTCTGTTTGACCACTCTACCCAACCAAAGGAAGGTCAATTGAATGTTTCTGATCTTTTGGAGGACTCCTTTGGGCGCTGGTAGGATGGAGAGCATAAACTGAGGAATAGATTGAAGAACAACCTTGGTCATTATTAGGCGACCAGCGAAGTTAAGGACTCTACTAGTCCAACTATTACAACGGGTTTCGAGTCTAGAGAGCAGTTTCTCCTAGTGGAGCTTTTGCCAAGGCTTATCAGTGAGAGGGATGCCAAGGTATTGGAGGGAAGGCATCTTCTACTGAACCTCAGAATCATCGTGAGATGCCTTTGGATTGCTAGAGGAGTGCTGAAAAAGAAAATGGAAGATTTATCAAGATTTAGGTCCATACCCGAAGATAAACAGAACATATCCAGTATGGCTTTGAACCCTCGAGCTTCCTTGACCGTGGGGGTACCATGAAGCATGGTATCATCCACAAACTGCTGATGAGTGGTGGGAGGGCAGTTTGACAGGGGCTGGAAACCCTTTATGGAGTTGCTAGCCTGAGCCGTTTTGATTATTCTACTTAGGCTTTCCATGACAATGACAAATAGAAAAGGGGAGATAGTATCTCCTTGGCGGATACCACAGGAGGGGGTGAAGGGGAACGAAGGTGCACCATTAACTAGGATAGAATAGCTAGGAGTTTTGACCAGGGATAGAATCCACTTGATCCACCATTGATCGAAACCAAAAGTAGCAAGAATATCCTCAATAAAATCCCAACTGACCTTATCATAGGCCTTGGAAATGTCCAGCTGAATGATCATACCTACTTTTTTCTGTGCTTGAAGAGTATGAATCATCTCCTGAGAAAGTAAGACATTATCTAGGATCTGCCTGCCTTCGACATAGCCAGATTGCTCCTCTGATATGATAAAGGAGAGAATGGGTTTTAATCTATTGGCCATGACTTTAGAGATGATCTTATAGAGCACATTACATAAACCAATGGGTCGGAATTTAGAAGGGGTGTTGGCAGTTTCCTACTTCGGAATCAAGGCAATAAAAGTGGAGTTGAGGGACCTGAGGATGGAGTTAGACTTGCGGGAATCTTCCACCACCCCCCAAACTTCGAGTTGAACGATATCCCAACAAGCGTTGAAAAAATCCATAATGAAGCCATCCGACCCAGGTGCCTTACCATTAGGCATTTCTTTCACTACCTCTTCCACTTCCTCCAATGTAACTGGGTGGTTTAGGGATTTATTTTGATCTTTTGTAATGAGCTGGGGAATGGAGTTCAAGACCTCCCTTCTAGCCTTCGTTCTATCAATCTCTGATTCTGTAGAAATGTGGCTGAAATGGCCGACGAGGAGGGAAGAAATGTTTTGATGAGAGCTATAGGGGGTGCCTAGCTCATCCATCAGACTGGTAATTTTGTTAGCGCATTTGTAGTCCACTACCGAGCGATGGAAAAATTGAGTATTTTTACCCCCTCCTTGAGCCACTGGATGCGGGATTTCTGCTTCCATAAGATTTCCTCTTGCTGACATCTATCATTCCATTTTTGCATGAGGATCTGTTTCTAGCTGATGGTATCCTGGTTGATGTTTCCAGTGAGCCAGTCAGTATGGATCTGAGCCAATTGATCCTCTAAGGATTTTTTATCTTTGAATATATCTCCAAAGACCTCCTTTTTCCAGGATTTTAGACGAGCCTTGATGTGCCTTAACTGAGCCTACAGCCTGTACATTTTGGTGCCTCGGGTTTCTAACGGTTCTTGCCACCAAGTTTTGATGTTATTTAAGAATTCGGGATGACCTAAACAAAAATTTTCAAATCTGAAAGGTCTGTTTTTCGGAGTCCCAAGGATGGCTGTGTCTAGGGTAACAGGCCAATGGTCTGACCCTCCACAAGGGATGATATCCGACTCAACAGTGACCCCCTCCATAAGGATGGAATCAGCAATGAGAAAACGATCGAGTCTGGAGGCAATCTGTTTGTCCCCTCCCCGCTTGTTATTCCAGGTGAACATACCATTATTGGGGAGGATATCCACTAAGTTAGCTTCTTGGGTGAAATTTTTGAAGGCTTCAGCATCCCTGTTTAGAGTCCTGATACCACCCTTCTTCTCTACCAACGTGGTAATCATGTTGAAATCTCCACCATAAATTTCCTTAGCAATTGGATGTCTTTGATGTAACTCTGAGAGACGGTTTAACAATATCATTTTTTCCTCTAATTTCTGGGGACTGTAGACGTTTGTGCATACAAAGGTGTTGGCTTCCCCGATAATTTGCACCTCCAGGGAGATGTAAGATCTTGTAGCCTCAACACTGATAATATGTATGGAATGGGGATTCCAGAAGGTGGCCAGAACACCCACCAAACCATAACCTTCTACTTCTGTGTAATTCATTCTTTTGCTAATGTTTTTGTAGATTCCTTTGATCTTCAGGCTAGAACATTTGGTTTCCTGTAAGAAAATCATATCTGGGTTTTCATTTTTAGTCTTCTTTCTCAGTAGTCTTGGTTTCCGTTGGCTATTAAGCCCTCTTGGATTCCATTAGAGAATTTTCATGATTAACAAATTTAGGAGGTGAACGTGAAAGCCTCCAGGGTTTTCATCTTACCCGAGTTGAGGAGAAGCTGACCAAGCTCAAAAAGTGCTTCCTTATTTGATCGGCGTCCTCTTTTTTTCCTGTTTTTGGCATTGTTTTTGGTAAGGTGCAAACCATGAGCACTGACTCCAAGACCCTTGGTGGCTCCATGACTCCACTTTAGTCCTTGTAGTTCTGCATCCTGTCTTGATAAAAAAAAGTATTTTATCCTATCTATTTCCTCCTCGGGGATATGTTCCATTCCTTTCTACTTCCATTGTTCCACCATGGAGTTGAGATCCATATCTTCCCTCCCGAGGATGTCACTGAGTTCCATATCCTTTGTTCCCAACTCACTGGTTATCATTTGTTCATCTCCTTCTAGGTTTGTTGTTTGATTGGTTCCTTGTGAGCTTTCCTTTGTAAACTTCGTTTGGGGAGCTATGTTAGCCTGTGTGGGAACATTCAGGGCCTGTTGATGATGGTCTTGTGTTTGCAGGGTATCAAAAACAACGGAGTCATCTTCCAGGATCTCAAAGGTATTGCCAGTGGCTTTGAAGGAGGCTCCTGCTTTCAGTTGGGATTTCCTATTAGCTCTCTGTCTACCATTTGGACAGGTGAAACCGTCTTGATTCTTCATTGAGGTCTCTTTGGGTTTCTCAGACATTTTTTTCATTGGGAATTCCCAAAACAGGTGACCATGTTCATGGCACTTCCGACAGCGGAAGGGGATTTGTTCATAATCTATGGCTAGAAAAAACAGCTCATCCCTGAATTCTAACCATAACCCATCATGTAAAGCACCAGAGACGTCCATTTCAACATAGATACGGGCACAAGAAGTATACCTTTTCTGTAGAGTGGCCTCGGAGTCTTGGATGAAGGTCCCCAATTTGTTGCCAATCGGTTCCAAGGTTGCAGGTCGCCAAAAGTCAATAGAGAGAGAGAAAAGATGAATCCAGACTGGAACATGCATGAAATTTTCCTGTTCGGGAGTAAAGTTCGGCTTCCATGCTCTCATATAGAGGCCACTAGAAGCATAAAAATAAGGGCCACCATAAAAAATGCGGTCTCTGTCCTGCAGGTTTGTAAAGAAGATCGTGAAAAAACCTTTTGCTCCTAGGTGCAGCTTTACATCTCCCTTTGGCTTCCACTGTTGATGGATCCAAAGGCATAATGCTTTCTCCGTGGGCCAAAACCCCATAAATTTACAAATGATAGCATGGATAGACATGTGGTCACGGTAATCCTGCATCTCCGGGTCAGAGATGATAACCTTTAGACTTTCTTTGGCTTGGGCTTGCAGCGCCCTAGGTCATCCAACTTCTGGTCACTAGTGGTTGAACCAACCAACGTCGCCTCATGGTGGGCCTGTGCCTCGGTCCCCTCAAAACCTATGTCTTTTCTCTCGGTTTCTAGAGATTTTTGATCGGGAATGGTGTCCCTTTTGTCTTTTCCTTCCAAGATCTTGATGCCATTTGTCTGTTTCTGCTGTTGGGTTTCCTTAGTATGCCCTCCTGCCTTTTTTACCTTTTAACTCCTCTTTCTCCAGACTGGTAGAGCTAGGGATTTTCACCCCTTCTAGAGGACCTTTTCCTTTTTCCATCATTACTTGTTTGAAATATAGGGCCCCCTGGACCCCTGAGCGACGCATCTGCTGGGCCAGGGCCAACCCCCGCCGAAAAAAACCTGCAATCAGGGCCCTGCCCTCCTCTAGATTATTGAACGAAAGCCAACCGCTTGCAGATCCGTTCAAATACTAGCACCTTTCGACTTCAACTTATCTTCTCCATGAGTCAATTCATTCTATAATGTTAAAATAAGGAGAAGTTGCAATTTTTTTGGTCAAAATCGAAGTAATACTTGGTCAAAAAGAAAAATTCAACCCATAATGTCATGCCTCTCAAAGGTATAATAACTAGTGTATTTATATAAATTAAAATGTCAATAATCATCAAACAAACCATCAATACACTTACTACATTATACATAAAGCATCTTAATAACTAGTGTAGTTATATAAATTAAAATATCAATAGTCATCGATCAAACCATAAATACACTTACTACATTATACATAATACATCTTAGGTAGCTGAAAATTAAAAATCTGAAAGCTAAGTTAATTTTTGGAATTTGGCTTATGTGATCCATAATTTGTAAAAAACTGCATTCGGTAATAAACACATATGATCATGAATTTTCGATGCGTTTTGAACCAACCAGTGTGGTTCATCTTCATTACAAGATGAGAAATTAGATACATGAGATAGGTTTAACATCTAGTTTGACTGAGAAAGGGAAAATATAAAAATGAACTAATTTATTAAAAAAAATTATTTTTATATTATATTTGATATAGTTTGATTACTTACTAATTATAATATATTTTTTTATTATATTATAATTTCTTAATTAAAATAATAAGGGAAAAATAGGGTTAATAATTTTATTTATTTATTATTATATAAATATAATTTCGATTAAAATAAAAAGTAAATATATAAATAAATAATAAGTTCAAAGGGGATTGATAATATTAAATTGTAATAAAGAAATTCTTTAGTATTTCATAATAAAAGCATATTTTTATTAATTTAATATTGTTAGTTTCATTTTATTAATTTTTTAAATTTAGGTTTGAAATGATGATGGTTCTTTCTCTCATCAGGTCTTTATAAAGAAAATGTACACTGAGGAATATCTTCATGCTAGTTCTCATCATTTCGTATCTAAAAAGCTAGGTATTCTCAACACCTTAGCTACTAGAGCATTAAGAGTCTCAGATGAGAAACAACTCAAAGAAGAAAAATCCCACCTCCTGAGAATTTTCGATAAGAACGGGTATAGCAAGTTTGAGGGCATTAGAGTTTTTCAAAAAGTGGAAAACGGTCCAAGGAATAAAAAAAGATTCTAGTGATTAGTTATTTGGGGTTTGAATTCCATTTATTCAAGGGACTACTGATAAGATCACTAGGATCCTCAAGAAACACAATGTTTCTTCCAATTTCAAGCCCGTCCGTACTATTCAGAGTTCTCTAAAATCAATTAAAGACCCAATTAGCACTAGGGAAGGTAAAGGTGTTTCCCTAATTCCTTGCTCCTATGGGGCTTCATGTATTGGTGAAACTGGTCATTCCATTAATCAAAAGATTCATGAGGACGTGGCGGAGCTTAAGCATGGTAGGTCACGCTCCTCTTCCTTAGTGGAGCATGCGGAAAAGATGAAACATCACATTTGCATCGAAGAAGCTAAGGTAATTGCTAAGATTGACCATTTTTATTACCGTAAGTTGAGGGAAGCATTAGAGATCGATAAAAGGCATGTTAACATGAATAGAGATGATGGATGGAGTGTTAGTAGATGTTGGATCCCGGCCCTTAATCCTTAGTCATTGTTTAGCTTTAGCGCCCCTCCCTCTTTTCTTTTTTTTTTTTCCCTTTTCCTAATTTCCTTTGTATTTTTACCACATTTCTATATATATATATATATATATATATATTCTTATTTTGTTATATTAAAAAGAAAAATCTCCTTCAACCTTAAATAAAAAATTAATAAAATGAAACTAATAATATTAAATTAATAAAAATATGCTTATATTATGAAATAATAAAGAAATTCATTATTACTATTTAATATTATTAATCCCTTTGACCTCATTATTTATTTATTTATCTATTTTAATACTTTTAATCCCTTTGAACTCATTTTTTATTTATTTATTTGCTTTTTTTTTAATCACAATTATATTTATATAATAATAAATAAAAAACTTCTTGAACCCTATTTTTCCCTTATTATTTTAATTAAGAAATTATAATATACTAACAAAATATATTATAATTAGTAACTAATCAAACTATATTAAATATAATATAACAATAAAATATTTTAATAAATTAGTTCATTTTTATATTTTCCCTCTCTGAGTTAAACTAGTTTTTATACCTTAACGGCCAGTTGGATCCTCTCTCCATCTTTTCGACAATTCATGATCATATGTGATTATTATTGAAAGGAGTTTTTTACAATCTAAGTTAATATTTAACTCTATTTTAAATTATTAATTTTACTAAGAAATAATAAAAATAAATAATTTATAAGTTAAATATATATTTATATATAAAATCATGGAGCAAGATTCTTAATCATCTAGATTTTTAATTTATATATGGCCTTTGTTACAATACTATGGCCAATACCATGGATTATAAAAACCACATGTCAAAAAACCCCATAACTCACTTTATATGACACTAATTATATGAAATGTTTTTTTGACTAATCAATTTAATTAAAAAAACAAAAAATACATAATTTCTTTAAAAATAACTATATATTTAACTATTATAAATATTTTTAAATATTTAATGCTTACAATTAATAATTATTATTAATTAAATTAAATTTCTAAAAACCTTATTCAAAATAAACCATAATAATAAAAAAATTCATATCACAACACGTTCAAGTCACATTGAGTGTGCAAGCCACAACAAATCTTTAATAATCACTCATTGTGATGGAGTATATTGATCTCTAACCATTTGCGAATAGTCAGAATAGGATGACCACCATTCTCCTTTGAATCTCATTTAACCAAAGTAGAGACACATCAAATTGTGAGAATTCTCCTCATATCTTATCACAATTTGACAGTATAAGTTTGTTTCGAAAGAAGCCTATGCCAAAATTTGGATATGCATAATTGAGCTACTGATCTCTATCCATTTGCGAATGGTCAAAATAGGATGGCCTACCTTCTCCTTTTAATCTCATTTAACCTAAGTAGAGCCACATCAACTTGTGAGAATTATCCTCATACCTTATCACACTTTCACAGTATAAGTTTCTTTCGAAAGAAACCTATGCTAAAATTTGGATATGCATAATTGAGCTACTGTCACGTGAACAACTCAATGCGCAATCCTGGCTATGCACATTACAATCTTTCTCTCTTCAGTTCCCTTTGACAAAATTTATCTGATTTTATTTATTTATTTCAAAAGGTATAGAAAACGCTTTCATTAATACGAATTGCTATGATTTTATTTATTTATTTCAAAAGAATAGAACACACTTTCATCCATACAAAAAGGTTATATTTCTTGGATTCTCTGTAACTAGATTTCGGTCATCGTCTTGTTCATGCACTCATTTCAAATCCAAACATAGGAGTGGCCTAATGGTTGGAATTATACTCCCAACCATAGCCATGAATAAGCAGTGGCAGTAACCCACACTTCATCAATTTTGTTGCAGGTAAGGACAAGCAGCAGGATTTTCAAATCCACAGGCGGCGCATGCAAAATCACAAGCAGAGTACCACGACCATAACTCTCCATTATTTATTTACCCACCGTGTTGAATTACCTTTTGCCCGCAGGCATAGCCCGCAACTTTTTTTTTAACCTTTTAAGCCCTTCGCTATATCTTATGTTTCCACCAATGCGATGTCTGGCTAAATCCACCTTACCTTATCACACTTTTCAATTCGCCACAATCCTTTGTATTCCACATTTCCCTTTGATTTGTGCATTTTTCACTTACCACGACTTACTGCGTCGCACCCGCACTTCGCAATGTTTACACCTTACCTTTCCACCATCCGAAAGTTATGTTATGTTCGTTGTGATGTGATAGTTTTATCGCACATTGCAACCGCAACGTTTTACACTTACCCTATATTTCCCTCAATGCCGCAAGCTTGCAATCGCAAAATTCTAACCTCACCTTCCGCCGCAAACAAGTTGTTTGTTTTGCGATGCAATATCGTAGTCACATATCGCAATAGCACAAGTTTATGTTTTCCATTAAAGCGCCCGCGAGTTAAAATTTGATATCGTTGAAATGCGATAAGGGCACAGATGCGATGTCTTATCACAACTAGAACAAATAAGATTTCAGGTCTGCTAGTTTTTTGTTTTGAAGGCGTTTGTACGTTGTTTCGTGTATAAACCGAAATATGGTTTGTGCGCCATTTAATGAAGAAATGGGTATTTTTGACAGCAGAAGGATGACTAGTGGTTAAACATCCATTCAACATTGAATCCAACATTGAATAGAATTAGGTTTTACAGGCTTTGGTCGTTTTGTATAAGAAATGTAATTTTCATTTGTTTCATTGTGAAGGAATAGAAATTGAAATTTGGTTCCTCTCCTATCTTTCACTTTGCTTGTCTATGTATTTGTTATTTCCACAGTATTGTGCATTCTTTGTGTTGTTGGGGGAAACACATTTCCTCTGTTTGTTTTATTCAATATTTACAACATGGTACCATAGCAAGTATAGGCTCTCAGTGAAAGAAGCACAAGCTTTCTCTTTACTGAAGAAGCTATAAGATTGGTTTGAGAAGCGGATTTCTCCAGCAGTGAGAAGGCTTCTGTTTTGCACAACCAAGGAGATTGTTTGTTTATAGATTCAGAACGGAAGCAGCAGGCACAGGCCTGACAAATCCACAATTACCAGATTTCAATGGTAAAAATTATGATTATTGGGCCATTAAAATGAGGGCCCTTTTTTCTTCACAAGATATATGGGAGCTAGTGGAACATGGTTATCCAGAACCATTAGATGCAACAACACTTAATGCTTTGACAACAGAAGAAAGAGACTTGTTGAAAGATAATAGGAAGAAGGACTCCAAAACCCTCTTTTATATCTTCCAAGTAGTACATGAGAGTATTTTCCAAAGATTTGAAACAACAACGAAGTCCAAGGAGGCATGGGATATTCTCAAGACAACCTATCAAGGCATGGAGATGGTGAAGACAACAAAATTACAAATGCTGAGGAGAGATTTTGAAACTCTCTGTATGAAAGAGTGTGCTAACATAGACTCAATCTTCACACATGTGATTGGGTTGGTTACCCAGATAAGGTCTCATGGAGAGACACTTTGATAGCGGGGATAACCCAACAGTCCCGGTTTATCTTGATTTCAACCTCAATCTGTGTGTAAAATGCATCCAATTTTTTTCTTGTCCCAACCAATCCAGAATTCTGGCAAACTCACCTTGTTCTATTCTCTTCCTCAGGCAAATTAAATAATTCAGTGTGCTTTAACATCTCAATTCAAGATTGAGATATTCATTATTTTCCTTCTCTCACATATAAGCACATCCCTAATTAATCTCAATAATCCCCGACCATTAATTCAATTCTAAAAGCCTCGACTTTATACATATTACTCGGGCCTGCAAGAGTGGACCCTTCCTCCTCGACATAAATTCAACAAACGGTTGACACCCAACATTTACCCGTCGTTAAAACCGTTGTGAACAATCTACCATATAAAGTGCTAACCATATCGTAATTAACATTCGTTAATAGACCTTGACTTCATCAAAACCCAATATACTTTAAGTCCGCTGGTCCCACACTCATACAAACGTAGAACACACAAACCCGATTCATACCTTCGTTAAATCCACGCGCCCATATAACGGTTGTTATCACGTCGCATCGCTTCACTTGATCCAACGGATATCTCTTGGGTTAGATGCACGAACGATAATGCGAGATGGCACGCTATGAAAGCGGTTTTCCAATTTCACTCGGGGACACGCCTCGCCCAGCGTATGGAATTGCTTCGATTTCTCAAATACTGCTCACCGTGTAAAGGTGGTGTGATCAAAACCACCGGTTCAGCTCTAAACCACGTTCACTGTTCCTCCTTCATGGTTCTGCTCCTCTACTTCAGGTTCTGTCGCATAGTTCAACGCCAAATAATCTGTTTTATTTCTTCCGCGTTGTAACTGATAGTCCCTCGCTCCTCGTTCCTTTCTCCATACTCGGTTGTCGAACGCCAGTCAGTTCTTTACGAGTAGCGTAAACCCTCCATGTGGGGCTTAAAACCATATCTTTGTTCATGACATATATTCAACGAATATATAACTCCACTGTCTACCAGTTCGGGATACACTGTCAACCGTATTAACATCAGTTCCTCTAACTATATACAGAGCACCATTAATCCCATCACATGGTTTCTTAATTATCATGGATTTCAATTATCCTCCATCAGGATGCATACATATATTCACACAGAACTTATTCAAGCAAAGAAGATATACATTCACACATGATTTAACTCGACAAATGCGCAACAATACTGAAAAAACTCTTCATTACACAGTGAATTAACCTACAAACCCTTTAGTGGCCAGATCTTCAATCTGATGTCCTTCAACTCTACTCTGTCTCCACTACAGTCCTATGCAGCCTATGTATCTCTCTATGCAGGTTTGTGCAGGTCTTCCTAGACTCTGTCAAAAAGGTTTGTTTTTATAAAACTATCACCAATGAATCGATTCAGATTCTCTGATGATTCACAAAATCTTCAATTTCCTACAGTTACAAATTATACTAACGCTTAGGTGGACTGAAATGGACTATCACTTGCTATTCCCACTAATCATTCGGGCAGTTACATTTCTCCCTCTAATTAACTAAAATTACTCAATTATGAATATTTACATAGGGGAAACAAAACATGAGACCTCCCTTAGGTTTATTTATGTACAAAAAGTGTCTTGGGCCTAATGCCCCTGCATCAGACTCCCCAGGTTCAAATGATCCATGATCTCCTGATCATGTGCTTCCATCTTCGTCTTCCTGGATCCCACACCTTGTTCTGCAACTGGCCATCCGTTGCAGCGTCCTTCTTTCGTGTTCCTCCTAGCTTCCATACTTTGTGTTGTAGCTTTCCACTTGTTATGCCCTCACAGTCTGTGACTGTCTTCTTCTTGTTGTTGCTGATTCTCAGCTTTCTTGCTGCTGTCCTTTTCTGAGGCATCTTCTGCATCAGTTTTCTTATCAATTCGATTTCTCTGTCTAATCTTTCCTCTAACTACTAGACACTTACTTCTGTTTGCTGCACTCTCATTTCTTCAGTTCTTACTACTGCCCTAGCTGCCACGCAATCATCCATGCCCTCTCTCCAATAGTATAATTCTTGCTCTTCCGCTAGCAACACTTCAGTTTGTTGCTTCAACATTCTCTCCAGCAACACTCCAAGTAGCTGTTGTTCTGGCATTTCACCCTCTCCTTTGGATGCTTTCTGCAACCACTTTAGCCATTTCCTTTGGCCAAACAAATCATCAATATGCTGCAACTCAAGTTCAACATCTTCTTCTTCATCTGTCTTGGCAATCTTCAGCAATTGCCTTCCCTCTTCTTGAATGATTCTACTAATAAAATCAAGTTCTCTAGCCACTGTATCTTCATCTTCCATCAGAGTGAAACTCTAGTTTTCCATTTTTGTAGCAGCCCCAACGGTCTACCATACAACCTTCTCTTTAATCTTCTCTCGTCTAATCGGACAAGCCAATTCTTCTCTGCTACCAATAGCAACCAACTTCTATCCATGAGACATGATTGTCTCATCTTCTTCCAGATGCTCATCCTCATTCTGCAACAGCTCTTCCTCTTCTAAGACAACTCCAAGTAATGGATTGTCTTCTGTTTTTCCTGTCAACATAGCCACTTCATCAGTTCCAAAGCCCCAGGACCCAATGGTCCCAACTGATGACTCAATCATCAATTATTTTCTATATTCATCCCATTGTGTCTTCACATTTTGCAATCCCTAATTCTGAAATTGAGGTTTTCTCTCTTGTATTGAATCCTGTTGATTCAACATACTCTCTAGCAGTTCAATTTCTCCATTCCATGGTTTAAAGTCTTCCAAAAAACTCTCCTTCTCTTTCAATTGACTGCCCCATGCCGTCAACTTATCTCCATCATCAACAGGATCTGCATTCATCAAAAAATTGTTAGAGTCAAACTCACAAGGCCTGAGTGCCTTTCTCTGCTCTATCAACATCTCAGTATGCTGTCCTACAATTCTTTTTTTCTCTATCAGCACATCAGAATGCTGATTCCAAATCTTCAAACATTTCTTGAGACTACCAACTAGTCTCTCTTCTGCACCATCCTCTTCAAGGATGTCTCTTTTCTCCAGCTAATAAAAATGAACTTTCCTCTTCCCATTCATCTCTGTCCTTATCATCTGAACACCTTCTCTCTGTGGTTCTGTCCTCTGCTCATGCCACAATCTTGGCATCTCACCACAATCTTCTCTATCTTCTGCTATCATTATCTCCTCAGTCTTCATCAGAATAAAATCCTAATTTCCCATCCCTGCAAAGACTCCATCTACCTGTCCATCATTCTCCACATGGACGTTTAACAAAAGAAGCCTGTCATTATCAGGATTAATGACAAAATCATCATCATCAACCTCATTGAAACAATCTCTTCTACCAAATAAGGAATTAATGAATTCCTTCTGCTGCAATAGTTCAATCTGTTCTTCATCTGAAAGATACTCATCATACTTTACTTGGAAACAGTCAACTTCATCTGTCACAGTTTCACCATATGAACTGTCTTCATTAACACCTGCATTCACACACAACTTATCAGATGAAAAAACATAAGACCTCATGGTCTCAATTGGTGATTTGATCACCAAATATTTCTGTTATTCCAAGTCTTCTATATTCTCCATAGATTATTCAATGGTCTCTTCTTTAGAGTCCTCAAGCTGTTCAACCTCTAGATTCTGGCCAATATCACAAACTAAAGCTATTCTGCTTCTAATATGTTGGAAAGCAGAATATTTCTCCAACTATGCATGGACATCTTCAAAACATGTAGCTGCTCCATTTTCTTCCTCAGTGACAACATCAACAGTTTGTTTTCTCTCACCTGCTGTTCCTGCAAACATACCAAATGTGTCAGATGTAAGGCTCTTGGACCCCTTGGTCCCACTTAAAGCTTCAGTATCCAAGTCCTTCTCCAAATACTCAATCACTCTGAGTATTTATTTCTTCTTCCGAGCATTCATCATCTGCTCCTTCTTCCTTTGTAGCCTCTGCCACTTTATCTTCTTCTTCATGAGCCAACCAACTCTCTGGCTTTCTTCTATCCTTCTCTTCAGTTCGTTAAACTGTTCCTTGATCTTAGAAAATTCTTTCCAATATTCTTCATCTGTGAGTCTCTTACTCATGCCATTTGCTTTGGCAGCTTCACTCACTCTTCTGCTGTGGCTTCTCTCAGAACCTATGCAATCACTGCAATCCCTGCTATGGCTCTCAGTAGCCATTTTATTCTCTAGGATTTCTTCACTCACAAGCTGCACTAAGCCTCTGCAACAACAAGCTCTCTTGCTGCAACTCACCTCACCAAGCTTCTCTCCTGAGCTCCGACTTTTGGCAAGTACTGGTCCCCTCTCTCAGGAACCTTCTGAGCACTCTCTTCTATTCTCTAGGCTTCACTCTGCAACTTCTCTCAAGAACACCTCTTTTCTTCCTTCATCCAACCTCATTTTGGAATCTTCCAGGTTCTGCCACACTCTTTCTACACTCAGAATCCCTTGCTAGACTCTTCTATCACTGCTCTCAAAGCTTGTGATCTGTCTCTGCTAAGATCCCTCCTCAATTTCTTGCACACTGTATTCTGTAAACAAATCCTTCCAACCAGAGTTCAAATAAGGCTCATCATCTTACCTCTCAAGATCCCTGAATGATCTTGCTTTTTCTCACCTGCATTGCATTTCTACCTGCTGCAATCTTTTGTCTTCAAATCCAAATTCTTTTCATCTAGAGACCTTCACTGCATGTCAAATCAAATCTGCAATTTTCTCTATTAAACAGATTCAAACATCAAATATTTTTTCTGTTTCAGTACATCTGCATTTCCAAAAATAAACTTTTCAACGAGCTAATTAAATTCTAGCTCTGATACCACTTGATAGCGGGGATAACCCAACAGTCCCAGTTTACCTTGATTTCAACCTCAATCTGTGTGTAAAATGCATCCAATTTTTTTCTTGCCCCAACCAATCCACAATTCTGGCAAACTCACCTTGTTCTTTTCTCTTCCTCAGGAAAATTAAATAAGTCAGTGTGCTTTAACATCTCAATTAAAGATTGAGATATTCATTATTTTCCTGCTCTCGCATATAAGCGCATCCCTAATTAATCTCAACAATCCCCAACCATTATTTCAATTCTAAAAGCCTCGAATTTATACATATTACTCGGGCCTGCAAGAGTGGACCCTTCCTCCTCGACGTAAATTCAAAAAACGGTTGACACCCAAAATTTACCCGTCGTTCAAACCGTTGTGAACAATCTACCATATAAAGTGTTGACCATATCGTAATTAACATTTGTTAATAGACCTTGACTTCATCAAAACCCAATAGACTTTAAGTCCATCGGTCCCACACTGATACAAACGTAGAACACACAAACCCGATTCATACCTTCGTTAAATCCACGCGCCCGTCCAACGGTTTCTATCACGTCGCATCGCTTCACTTGATCCAACAGATATCGCTTGGGTTAGATGCGCGAACAATAATGTGCGATGGCGTGCTATGAAAGCGGTTTTCCAATTTCTCTTGGGGACACGCATCGCCCAGCGTATGGAATCGCTCCGATTTCTCAAATACCGCTCACCGTGTAAAGGTGGTGTGATCAAAACCACCGGTTCAGCTCTAAACCACGTTCACTGTTCCTCCTTCGTGGTTCCGCTCCTCTACTCCAGGTTCCGTCATATAGTTCAACGCCAAATACTCCGTTTTATTTCTTCCACGTTGTAACTGATACGCCCTTGTTCCTCGTTCGTTTCTCCATACTCGCTTTTCGAACGCCAGTTAGTTCTTTATGAGTATCGTAAACCCTCCATGTGGGGCTTAAAACCATATCTTTGTTCATGACATATATTCAACGAATATATAACTCCACTGTCTACCAGTTTGGGATACCTTGTCGACCGTATTAACATCGGTTCCTCTAAATATATACAGAGCACCATTAATCCCATCACAGGGTTTCTTAATTATCACGGATTTCAATTATCCTCCATTAGGATGCATACATATATTCAAATAGAACTTATTCAAGCAAAGCAGGTATACATTCACACATGATTTAACTCGACAAATGCGCAACAATACTGAAACAATTCTTCATTACACAGTGAATTAACTTACAAACCCTTTAGCAGCCAGATCTTCAATTTGATGGCCTTCAACTCTACTCTGTCTCCACTACAGTCCTATGCAGCCTATGCAGCTCTCTATGCAGGTATGTGCAGGTCTCCCTCAACTCTGTCACAAAGGTTTGTTTTTATAAAACTATCACCAATGAATCGATTCAGATTCTTTGATGATTCACAAACTCTTCAATTTCCTACAGTTACAAATTAGACTAATGCTCAGATGGACTAAAACGGACTATCACTTGCTATGCCCACTAATCATTCGGGCAGTTACATTTCTCCCTCTAATTAACTAAAATTACTCAATTATGAATATTTACTTAGGGGAAACAAAACATGAGACCCCCCTTAGGTTTATTTATGTACAAAAAGTGTCTTGGGCCTAATGCCCCTGCATCACACTTGAGGAAAGGATACTAGTGGAGAAAATCTTAAGAAGTCTACCAACGAGATTTGATGCCATAGTAGTGGCCATAGAAGAGACAAAGCCTCTCTCACAATTTTCAGTGGATGATCTTTGTGCATCACTGATGTCTCATGAACATAGACTGAACAGAAAAAAGAACTCTTCATTGGAGCATTGTTTCAAGAAAAAAATGTCTTTTGGTAAAGGTAGAGGTCAAGGAAGATCAAACTACCAAGGAAGAGGAAGAAGCTCACATAGAGGTGGAAGAAGCAGCCCTGCAAGCACAAGTGGGAGGGGAAGCAACTAGAACTAAAGCGAAGGCTCAAGAAAAAATCAAGCACATTGACATAGGTATGATAAATCCAAAGTCCAATGTCATTATTGTAAAAAGTATGGGCATTATGCCAATGAATGAAGAAAGAAACAAAATGACATTTTTAATAAACTTAATGTAAATTTTACAAGAGAAAATCAGAACCAAGGAAATGTGCTTTTAACTTGTAATGTAGCACAAGAAAAACAAGAAGATTTATTGTTCTTAGATTCAAGATGTAGTAACCACATGACTGGATACATAACAATGTTTGCCAATCTAGATGATAATGTGAAATCTGAAGTGACAACGGGGACTGATAGTAAAGTATCTGTCATGGGGAAAGGACGAGTATCAATACTGACAAGGAAGGGAGAAAATAAGTTTATGCCAGATGTCTATTATGTATGTGGCCTAAAATGTAACCTTATGAGCATTGGACAACTCATGAATAAGGGCTACAATGTGTTTTTTAAGAATTATGTGTGTACAATCATGGATATACCTCAAAGTAAAAGGGTCATTGCAGAAGTGCATATGACAAGAAATATGATGTCTCCTCTCAAGATCAGAACAGACTTGAAGGAAGGAGGTGTTGTAGCAGCAGTCACACAAGAGGTCTTTCAAGAAGAAGTGAAAGATGAAAACTGGTTACGACATTTGAGATTTGGACATCTCAATTTTGTAGGTTTGAACCTGTTGCATAGAAAATGGATGGTAACAGGATTACCAATCATAGAGAAACCAGACAGCCTATGTGAAGGCCACATCTTGGGAAAACAACAGAGAGAATCCTTTCCAGCAGGAAAGAGTATAAGGGAAAAAGCACCCTTAGAGATTTTCCGCTCAGATTTGTGTCGACCAATGCAAACACCATCATTAGCTGGCAGTCATTATGTTTTGACATTTATAGATGATTATACAAGAAAGAAATGGGTTTATTTTCTAAAACAGAAGAGTGAAGTGTTTGAACAGTTCTACCACCTCAAATCTCTTGTTGAGAAGCAAAGTGGGCACTACATAAAAGTGTTGAGAAGTGATAGAGGAGGAGAGTATATCTCCAAACACTTCCTACGTTTCTGCAGGGAGCACAACATACACAAGAAGTTTACCACAAGGTATACACCGTAGCAAAACCGTGTTGCAGAAAGAAGGAATAGGACCATCATGGACATGGTTAGAAGTATGTGTAAGGCAAAGAATTTTCCAAATGAGTATTGGGCAGAAGCTGTCAATTGTGCAACTTATATTTTAAATAGATTTCCAACCAAAGCTATTATGAACAAAGTCCTAGAAGAATCATGGAGTGGAACAAAGTAGTTTGTCACTCACATGAGAGTATTTAGATGTGTGGCACATGCACATGTCCGAGATCAATTAAGGAAGAAGTTGGACAACAAGGGGGAGAAGTGTATCTTTGTTGGATACAGTGATGAATCCAAGGCCTACAAACTCTATAATCCATCAACCAAGAAAGTTATAATCAGCAGAGTTGTTTAGTTCATTGAAGAAGAAGCTTGGGATGGAATTTTATAGAAGATAGTGAATGTGAAGACATGTATGTCTCACGAAGAGCAAGAGGAATGGACAACAACAAATAATTCCTCCACGGTGACTCCTCCACACACACAAGCACAAAAAACCACACTGCAAGTAAGAAATAGAACAACCTTGAGAAATCAAGGAAGTTCTTCTCCAAGCACACCACAGGGATTTGCAACTCCCTCGAGTTCAAATGGAACTCCAAGCACACCAAGAAGACCAAGATTCATAAATTTGAGTGAAATTTATGAGAAAGAAGAAGTAAAAAATAATAATGGTCTGAATTCTTTATTTGCTTTGTTTTTTCATGCTGATGACCCAATCCATTTTGAAGATGCAGTAAATGAAGAAAAATGGATTGAAGTAATGAATGAAGGGATAAGTGAAATAGAAAAGAATCATACATGGGAGTTAATGGACCTCCCGCAAGGTAAATAAGCCATTGGAGTGAAATGGGTCTATAAGACCAAAAATAATGTTGAAGGAAAGATAGAAAGGCATAAAGCAAGACTTGTTGTCAAAGGCTACAAGAAGCAAAAAGGAAGAGATTATGAAGAAACCTTTGCACCAGTTGCAATGATGGAGACAGTGGAGACAATGTTGTCCATGGAATCACACCAAAAGTGGAAAGTCTACCAAATGGATGTAATATCAACATTCTTGAATGGAGTGTTGAAATAGGAGGTATATGTTGAACAACCTCCTAGATATGAGTTAGAAGGCAAAGAGCACAAAGTGTGCAAGTTGAAGAAAGCTCTTTATGGGCTTAAGAAAGCACTAAGAGCATGGTACAGTAGGATTGTTGCTTACCTAATAGAAAATGGGTTCGACAAGTGTGATGGTGAACCCACACCCTACATAAAAGAAAATGATGATAAAATCCTTATTGTTGTTTTATATTTAGGTGATTTGGTTTTCACAGGCAATCAAGCTTCTCTCATTGTTGATTTTAAAGCAGTCATGAAGAGTGAATTTGAAATTATTAACTTGGGTTTACTGACATAATTTTTGGGAATAGAAGTAAAGCAAAATGAAAAGGGAATTTTTATTTCCTAAGAAAAATATGTTGCAGAAGTTTTAAAGAGATTTAACATGCAGAATAGAAAAGCAACAACAACTCCAACTGTCATGGGGTTGAACTTAAGAAAAGAATATTGCAGCAAAAATGTTGATCCGACATTTTACAATAGCATAGTTGGCAGTCTAATGTATTTGGCTGCAACTAGGCCTGATATTATATATGCTGTAAGTTTAATTTTCATATTCATGGAGACACCAACGGAGACACATTGGCAAGTAGCCAAGAGAATATTGAGGCATGTGAATGGAACAAAAGAGTATGGTGTTCTATACTCCTCAACTGATAATTTTAAGCTGATTGGTTACACTGATAGTGATTGGGCTGGAAGTGTAGATGATAGGAAGAACACATTTGGGTATGTGTTTCATTTGGGATCGGGAGCCATTTCATGGGCTTCCAAGAAGCAACCAATAGTTGCATTATCAACAGCAGAAGCTGAATATGTGGCAACAACAACAACAACATGTCAAATAGTACGGATGAGAGCGATGCTGAGAAATTTGTGTCACGAGAAAGACAAAGGAACTACAATTTATTGTGATAATAGTTCAGAAATTGCATTATCAAAGAATTATGTTTTCCACAAGAGAATAAAGCACATAGATTCCAGATATAATTTTATAAGAGAATTGGTTAAAGATGGTGAGATTGTTTTGGAGCATTGCAGGAAAGAGGAACAGTTTGATGATATCCTCACAAAGCCATTGGGACAGAGAAGTTTTGTTTATCTTAGACAATGTTTGGGAATGAATGATGGTGGCAGTTTTGATTAAGGGGGAGCATTGGAATTATACTCCCAACCACCGCCATGAATAATAAGTGGCAACAACCCACACTTCATCAATTTTGTAGCAAGGAAGGACAAGCAACAAGATTTTTAAATCCACAGGCGGCTCACGCAAAATCAAAAGTATAGTACCGTGGCCATAACTTTGCATTATTTCTTTACCCACCGTGTTGACTTACCTTTTTCCCGTGGGCGCAGCCCACAAATTTTTTTTTAACCTTTTAAGCCCTTCGTGATATCTTATGTTTCTACCGATGCGATGTCTGGCGGGACCCGCCTTACCTTACTGCATTTTTCAATCCGCCACAATCCTTTGTATTCCACATTTCCCTTTGATTTGTGCATTTCAACCTTACCACGACTAACCGCATCGCACCCGCAATTCGCAATGTTTACATCTTACCTTTCCATCATCCGAAAGTTATGTTATGTTCGTTGTGATGCGATAGTGCTATCTCACATCGCAACCGCAACTTTTTACACTTACCATATACCGCCCACAATTTGTTTGTATATTTATGTGATATTGCAGTCGCATATCGCAATCGCACAAGTTTAAGTTTTACATTAAAGCGCCCACGAGTTAAAAGTTTATATCGCCGAAATGTGATAAGGGCGCGGATGTGAAGTGTTTTCACAGCCAGAACAAATAAGATTTTTTCTCTACCATTTTTGTGTTTTGAATGCGTTTGTACATCGTTTCGTGTATAAAATGAAATAAGGTTTGTGCATTGTTTAATGAAGAAATGGGTCTTTTTGATAGCAGAAGGATGACTGGTGGTTAGACATCCATCCAACATTGAATCCAGAATTGAATAGAATTAGGTTTTACAAGCTTCAGCCGTTTTGTATATGAAATGTAATTTTCATTTGTTTCACTGTGAAGGAATAGAAATTCAAATTTGGTTCCTCTCCTGTTTTTCGCTCTGCCTGTCTCTGTATTTGTAATTTCCGCACTATTGTGCATTCTCTTTGCTGTTGGGGGAAACATGTTTCTTATATTTGTTTTGTTCAATATTTCCAACAATAATGTGGCCTTATAACGTGGGTGCCATTTTGCTTGGTACGATAACCAAATTGAATTGCTCCTACAAGTGACATTTGCTTATACGTTTTCTTGTCCAAGTTTCTTTTTAATTTTAATAATGGCTAATGATTTATTGGATTATGAATATGTGGGATTTTTTAAACCACTCTCTCTAGTGTAATATTGATCATAAATCTATTTGTTCAACACTAAATCTCTCCCCTCTCTAGTTTCAGAAATATTACTAAATCTCTCCCCTCCCGAGTTTCAAAAAGATTATTAAATTTAGGCATTTTTTTAAATGTTTGTTTTTTTCTTGAGGTTTTTTTTAAGTCTTATGTGATTAATGAGTTGGGTTTACTTCTAATAATGAAAGAGGGGATCGTAGTTGTAAAATTTTCACAAATTCTATAATGTAACATACACATATTTTTATAATTTTACTTTTACTTTCATAAGTTTTAATTGGAAAATTATGTAATAGACTGATAATGTGTTAAGATTAAGTAATGAATATTGCTTATGATTTTTGAATAAAATTACATGCTCAGAAATTAATATATTTTTTCAGTAAATAATTCCAAGAAAATCCATAACAATTACCTTTCGACTAGAGATAAACATAGGATCTAAATGAGGAAAGGGGATCCTCAAAAGAGTGAAAAGAAAAGGGCTCAGAGCTGAAAAATGTTGAAGAAGGAGAATGTCGGGAGCTGTCTTGAACAAATGAAACTCCATAACCCATTATAGATAGGGCTAGACTCGAGTCTTGAGGGAGTTGCTATAGATTTTAGAGAAAAACTGCTACCTAAGACTTTTGGAAGGAAACAAAGGGGAGATGAGGACATGATTGCCTCACTCATGGTTGGGTGGTACAACAGATATAAACACATTTTGTGAGATAAATACATTTATGTTGTGATTATGAATGATTTTATGATTTAAAATGTTTCGCATATGGTATCCTGAAACTGGTGTTTGAATACCAGAATCTTATTGAATCATAATTATACATGGATATTTATATATAAAGTTTGAACCTTAATTACACTAGAGGTTAGGTGGATAATTAATTCCTGTTAGAGAACGAGATGCGATTCGATACTATAAAGGTGTGAACCTCTGTGTCATAAGAAAATACTACGTAGGAAACCGTATTTCGGACAAGGTTACGTCTTGTTGTGTATGTGAAAAAATGGTCACTACAACCCCAAAGCTTAGTTAAGAATTGGAAAATAGACACATATCCTAAAGTTATTCCTGTAAGGTTAAACCTGAGAAAATACTATAATTGTAATAAGAATGATTGTGAAATATAAAAAAATTATGAACAACAGGGAAGCTCACCCCCTGCCTAACCCTGAAATGAACCCAGATATGTGGGTAAAGTTGAGTGTGGATCAAGATCATCAGACAAGCATATTACTCGAGGAACAACAAAATCAAACCAACAGACTCTTGGATATAGTGCAACAGATTCAGACGGAAATGGTTCGAGTAAGAAGTGATAACGAGAGATTAATGCAAGAGTAAGAGAGAATATTAAAAAACCTCTCAGACAAGAAGAATCATCGTACAACCTAACCCATTTCGGAGAGGGGAAACCAGGATGAGGGTGAACAACGAAAAAAAGGGGATGATAACCCTATAGGAAGCCACACCCAACGAAGCAGTAGAAGCAAAGCCTACAATGAGGCAGAATCTAGAAATGTTTCCACTCAACAAGAAATGAAACAACAGAAAGTGGAACTCCAGGGAGAATTTTGAAAAGTTAAGCCTCCCATGTTCGAGAGAGAAGTTGAAGAAGTGGTAGAAGCATGGATAATTAACATGAATAAATATTTCCAAGTTTATGAGTATAGTAGCAAGCTCAATGCTCGTTCGGTTATTTACCAATTGCGGAAAAATGCTACTGTATGGTGGGAGGAAGTTAAAAATGTTCAGGGAATCAAATACCATAATGTGACTTGGGACGAGTTCCAATAGTATTTTAAGGATAAATATCTAACAAAGCGTTTCTATGAGGAAAAATCTCAAGAATTTCATGATTTGAGGTTGGGACAATTGTTTATAGACGAGCTCATAACTAAATTTACCTCCTTACTGAGGTGTGTACCATATTTTAGGGATGAAAAAGCAATGGTATAATGGTTCGTGAGTAGTTTACCTGCTCACATGAAGGAAATGATTGAGTTCATCAATCCAAGGACTATGGATGAGGTGATTCGAAAAGCATGAATGTGCTATCACCAATCGAAAATTAAAGGAGATGCTCGTAGGATTTTTTCCACCAAATAAAGGGCATAAGAGTACACAAAATTTTAGAATTAGCAGGACAGGTAACTAAAAAAATGCTTCAAGGAACCCAACAAATAGAAAATCCGGGAGAAACTAGAAAAAACTCAAATAGCCAGCAGAAAACCGGCCTATTGAGGCATCCAGTAGACCAGACCATGGTCATACCCAAAACATCCTCTACAATGTTAGGGTTGTGGTGAAGCACATTGTTATAAAAATTGTCCTCACCATGGGAGAAATGAAACTATAGCCAATTTTCAAGAAGCATCCACAGTGGGAGATGTTGGAAGGAATATACCAAGGATCAATGATCCATTAGAGTATCGGTAAGCGGATTACCAACCAACAATAATAGAACTGGAAGGTAAGTTATTTTCCCAAACTGTATCTATTTTAGTTGATCCTGGTGCCTGTTTAAGCTATATCAATCCCATAATAATTGAAAAATGTAATTTACAAATTCTGAAATTTTAGAGTCCCTGGTTGGTGTAATTAGTCACCAAGGCAAGGAGGACAGTTAATTCCAAAATCTAAAATTTCGCTCTAGACATAGGGAACCTATTAGACTCCTATACCAATAGGTGTCATATTTCATGATTGACTTGATGAACTATGCAATATGTTCATACCTTTTTCTTACTGCAAAGGTTTTCCATATTCTCAAAAAATCAAAAAATCAAAAAATCAAAAAATTTAAAAAATGTAAAGAGGGTATACCCTAAAAGAAAAATCAAAGGGTGAAAAAAAATAAAAAGGCCAAAAAGTGAAAGAAAATGAACCCCACCAAAAGAAAGGCCAAGGAAAGTGTGCAAGTCTAAATTCCACTACTTTTTGCTCTGATGTAATAAAAAAATTGTGTGCAACTTGTATTTTATGCCCCAATTCATGAATAGTCAAACAGTTTAAGCTTGGCTAGTTCATTTTTCAATTTTATGTTTTAGAGATAGAGAATAAAATCTGACCAAACTGTTTAATCTTGGCAGATAAGTAGATAGGTAGAGTAAATAAAAGGAGCTCAACAGTTTAATCTGAGCCCTTGGATGTAATAAGGTTAGAACTAGATAGATTTCCATATGTAAAAGAAAAAGTGTGATAAGGGTTTGCTAGTCTAAGTGCACCCTAATAAAGAAGAAAAACGGTAGGGTAAAGTAGGTAGAGTAGGTAGATGATGTTGCTGAATTACATGTGATGAATGATGGCTTTAGATGGTTAAAATTTTAACTTTCATCACAAGTGCAAAGGCAGATAATACACTGGAAGAATTGCAAGCAAGGAAAAGTCAGATTATTAACTTCCCCTTTCATTTTTCCCTAAAATTTCACTAATTTCCCTTGGGTACTAAGGTATTTGAAGATTAAAGGGGCTCAAGGCATTTCCTTGACTTTTGGAGGGACCGGACCCTCGGCCCAATGATTGGAAAAACCTAAGTATTTAAAATCATTCATCATCACACTCATTCACTTCTAAAAATATTTTCCTAAGTAAAATCCCATTTTACTTAGGAAAATCATGCAATATTCAATACAAACCCTTTTCATGCAAGCATGAGCTAAATACATTATTCTAATGTTTTATACTTAGCATATTAATTTATAATTTATTATTTAAATCCCTATGAAAAGAACCTTCCCCTATTATATATAACTCCTTCTTTATAAAATACCCAAAAAACCCTTTTATTATAATTTTAGTCATAGTGTTTTATCCCCACATGTTTAATTAAAAACCCCCAATATACTCCCTTTGACTAAAATATATCATTATATTATCCCCGCCCCTATGGTAAGCAAATCACTTTGGTTTAATTACCATATAATAAAAATATATGAGAAAACCTTTAAACATATGTTATATGTGTTTAAAACAAAAAAAATAAATCTGAAGTTTAATTTAAACCAAACTTCAAATAACCCATCCCGCGCGCATTTTCTTCCCCAATCCTTTGTCGTACAAAGGGATTGATTAACCCTCCAGGTTAATTAATAACCTCTCCCGCTAATAAAAATGCCCTCGATGAGATTAATTAACAAATAATTGAGTCGGGCCCGCCTGTTAAATTCCCGTCATTTCCACGCCCCAATGACCGTCCGATTGATTGATCCAAGATCTGCGGCTATTATCAATATCGCTGGCCATCCACGTCCGAACGATAACGTGCGATGGCCAAGCGGTTTTATGAACAGTGCTCCGCCACGCATCAGTCATCGTATGGAATCGCTGCCATTCCGTCCAAAACCACCTTTTCCCAAAAGTGGTGCGATGGAAACCGCTTACCGCCTATCCTCTGTGACGAAGCCTCCGTACCTGTTGACGTCATAAATCAAAACCCGCCACCCTTTTTACTTTGTAAATAAAACAAATACGCCCGCGTCATTTTCATTATTTCATGCGCTAACCAGTCTCCCATGCAACAAATTTCAAAAATCGACTGTCGAAGCTGCCAATCGTTACCTTGCTGAGAAAAATTGCTGACAAGTAAATCAGAGTTCAGTCTCCATAGCGTGTACCTGTTTTATCACCGTTAATTTCCTGTAAACAGGTATTTACTCTAATTTTCCATTAAACTCTAAAAAAATTCCTGATTCTGGTTTTAATTCCACACTAAGGTCTGAAAAGAACTTCAATTTGATCTGTTTTAATTTCCAGAACTGCAATTATATTCCCAAAACTGGTAATTGTGCCCGTTTTTCACAAAAACCCTGAACTTCCATTTCTGAATCCATAAGAACCAGAAATGGAAGTTCCTGTAGCTCTGAATGTCGTGCCCCTCAATGCCCCTCACAAGGACTTGGATTATTTGCCTTTAGCCGATATGGATTTTCAAATTAAAGACCTGCTTCTCAGTGAGAATCCTCTTCGAATTTTTTGCCACTGCAGAGACAATTATTTGAATGGTTCTGACGTCTTTGGAATTTTGGAATCTAATCTTCCCATGTACCTTCTCCCCTCAGTCCATATTTTTCCTGAGTTAATCCATTACTACCATGCAAACTATGATCCTGACCAACAAGCAGTTTTATCCCCAAGTCAAAGTGTCCTTTTCCCAATAACTGCTCAGTCCATAAATGAAATGCTAGAATTCCAACCTGGTCAAGCCCTCACCCCCCTGTCCATGGCTGAATTACTTTAGAAATCTACCAATCTATCCCATGAAGAGTTAAACCGTCTATGCCAAACCTTCATGTTACCTGAGCATCAGCCCAAAGGCCCTCCCCCTTATGGGTATACTTTTTTCACTGAGGAAGGTAGACTTATCCTGAACATGATATATTTCATAATGGGTTTCAATACTAGTGAGTATGTTGATCAATTAACCCTAGTATTGCTATCTATTTTTACCCCTGGACAACCTCCTGCTATCAAATACGATTTTGCATCTTATATTGCTGACAAAATCCATGATCAGTTCATGAGATTAGGAAATGAGAGAGTGTTCAAGTATTCTTCTGTCATATATCACCTCATGATTTACTTTCAATCAGAGAGTTTCCATTTTTATGTTAAGAAAATTGATGCAAAAGGGAATCCTAGGTCAGTGATCTTTTGGTCTGCCATTACTCACAATTCCCCTGATTCTCCTTATTCTTATAATGAGTTTGTTGACCTTTTTGTACATCCTGCAACCACCTTGTTGACAGGAGTCTCTCTTCCTAGGGTAAATAATGACATCAAGAAAATTCTTCATCTCTCAAAGCAATACAAGATAGGTGATTGGTACCTATATCAAAACCACACAGAGATCAAAATATATGGATGTGAGTTATGCCCATTCAAATTGCCAAAATATGTCCCAATGAGACTCTTTGCATTAGAGTATTTTAGGCAGATGATTAATTCAGATATAGTTCATTTCTGCAATGCAAAGAAAAAGGCTCAACTCAGGATCAAGAGCCAATTAGGTCCCTTTATTTGTAACTCCAGGGAAGCTGGAAAGGAAGCCGAAAGAATTTTAGAAGACTATCTCAGATTACAAAAGAGTTTCTACTGGGTGCCTTATGATCCAAACAAATTTATCTGTGATAGAAGAATGAAAAATAAACTATCACTATACATCCATCAAAGAATTCCAGAAATAGAACAATATGCCAATACGGATGAATGGGTGGAAGGGAAATTGATTGAAAAAGATAGTGAGCAGGTCAATGTTGAAAATGTGATGAAAGATCTTGAAAAGATACTTGACCTAGACTCTTTTGGATAGGTGCAGATACTAGGATCTTCTTCAGCCGGGACTTCACAACGAAATTTGCAGGAGATTAATACAGTGGCAGTAGAATCCAAGGGAAAGGAGAAAGAGGTTGACATAAAAATTACAGAGAAATTTACAATGACATAACAGCTTCAGACTTCTAAAGGACAGGAGCAAGTACAGATTCCTCCTACTCAGATCAATGAGCCAGAAATTTCAATTTTACAAACTCCTCTGAATGTAGAAAATGGAAAAAAGAGAGAGGTTGAATCAGCTACTCCTATTGGTGGCTCCTCTGAATAGCAAGGTGTTAAAAGGCAGAAATTAACTCCTCTCCCAGAAGTTGAATCAGTTCAGGAAATCCCTAATAGCCAGGGAAGAGAAGACAGTCAGAAAACAGGTACAGGTAGCGCGACGTCCACTAATTTTCCAAGAAAGGAACTACAGAGGCAACAAAGTGCAGACATATCTTCTTTTAAACCTCCAGTGAAAGATGCCTGGGACATCAAAAGAACATTCATAAATATAAAGGCCAGGAATGATCCACTTAGGCTTCAAGTGTACAACCAATATTTGAAAATGGCTCCAAAAAATCAAGAAAGATTGATGTCAGCCTATGACATCCAACAGGGTAAAATGATAATGAGCCACTTCAAGCCCAAGGTGCAGCAGCCTCAGACAGCTGCAGATTACATTAGAAATAATTTTGAAGTCTTAGCAAAGGATATCCATCCTTTAGAGCAAATTGAGCTACACAAGCAAACAGGTGAGATGATTTATTCTACTCTGACGGATAAATCAATGATGGCTCATAAGTTGCAGGATTCTTTGGATAACACTAATACACAGTTGCAGCTTGAAAAATCCTCCTCCCAGGCTAAGGATAATAGAATCAAAACTTTAGAGGAAATAATCATTGGTTTGGGTCATAATCCTAAAGATGTAAAAAGTATTGAAGCTTTGATCAAGAGAAAAGATGATGATATTGTAGCTCTGAGAAA
Organism: Pinus albicaulis; assembly: GCA_034641835.2. Lineage (NCBI taxonomy): Eukaryota > Viridiplantae > Streptophyta > Pinopsida > Pinales > Pinaceae > Pinus > Pinus albicaulis. Next base: position 141,662,377 of record CM076569.1, on the reverse strand, counting down.
ACAACTAAAATTACCAGCTTCAAGACATCCACAGACTGCAGAAATAATCAAGCAAAATTCTAAGGAAGAACTAATGGATTTTCTCTTAAAATTGAATGAGCAACTTAATGCAACTGAAAAAGAGCTTGAGAATGCATTGAAAGATAAGCAGACAAATATTCCAGTATCTACAGCAGGAGTAGCGACAAGTACAACAACAACATGTCAACCAACAAAATTGTCACAAGGCAACACTGCAAATTTGAACACTGATGAATTAACAAAGTCAATGGAAGAAATGAAACTTCAGGTCATAGAGCTCCACAGAACAAAGGAAGAATTGGCCACTCTACAACAAAAATATGATCTTTCAAAAATGAGCGTTGCTGATTAAAAAAAAGAAGTGAAAAAATTAGAAAAAACAGTCAAAGCATTGGAAAAGGATCTCACATTAGAGAAACCTTTAAGGGAAATAAATGAAATTCTTTGGGACAACATCATCCAATCAATAAAGGATATCTGGCCCTCAGTTCAAATAATGTAGGAACATAATGATTTAGTCAAATTGGCTATAGAAGAAGTCCTAGAAGCAAGGGAAGAATTGGGAAACAAGCTTGATGAAGCCAATGAACTCATTCATTTTATAAATAATCAGAATAAGTAGCAACTTGAAGAATTTGGCATTCGAGACAGGACAGGCACAATTTTGGAAATAAAGAGAGTTTTTACCAAAATAAGTCTGATGCAAAATTTAGAACGAAGATGCTCAGACATGCAAGAAGAAATCACTGCCTTTAGAACAAGATTTGACATGTTTTTGAATAAAGGATTGCCCAGTCCTTTCATTTCAGAGGATAAATGGATGAACCTGGAAAGTTATGTTGAAAAATTGGACAAGTATGCTGACACTCAGGCCAATGCCTCAACTAGTTCATCAACAGAGGCATTACCTACAGGAAAAGATCTTCATGCCAAACTAGAAAATTTGTTTTATCTTGAGCATGAAGTAAAACATTTGTTCCCTGCTCAACCTACTTTCTTTAGGTATACAGAGACTGATGAAACTCTCAGAAAACTGCAAAGGACCAGGATTCCGGAAGATAAATTGTGGGAAGAACTGTTAGAACTTTTTTAAAAATTATTCTTACCTGAATTTTTGATGATGTACTACAGTTAGTCAGGATAAAGAAGGATAAAAGGATGAATAAAGGTCAAAGTGTATCAGAACAGTCAAAGAGTATCAGTTAAACGGACCAGCCAGCACAAAGTTACTGAAAAGGACAGTAATGAGCCAAAGCATAGGGCCTGCCTCCAGCACATTCTCAAAAGAAGGAAACAACACAACATCAGTTATCATTATTTTTTATCTACGAGACCCTCTGTCTCTATTTTATTGTAATTTACTTATGATTCATCCTAGATAATATCTCAAGTTGTTATGAGATATTTTTTGGTAAATTTTTGTATAAATACTCCCTCAATCGGAGTATTGAGGGTGGATTCTTGAACTTTGCTGTAACATTGAATATTTTGGAATAAAGTGCTATTGGAGAAATTTTTTGTGGCTAAGCTGGATGATGAATTGAAACAAAAGACTTTTTACAGGATTCATGTGTCAGACTACGGATCAATAAGTCATCTTCCTCTTGTGTTTTAAAGTCTTTATATCTGTTTATTATATCACTGTGTTTCATTTCTGAATGATTAATGAAAAGGAGTAAATCAGAAGGTACTTAAGTGTAAGTTGATTTCAATCATTGTTATTCTAAATGTTTTCTTCTAAACTGGTTTTAAACAGTGAATTCTTAATTGCTCTTGTTTTTCTAGTTTAAGCATTTCTGATTGTTTAATAAAGAATACTTAATTTCTCTTTGTTAATAATCACTCGATTTTCCCTCTTCTAAATATGTTGAGAGATTCTTAATTGCCTTTCATCCATTTTAAATCCATTCCAGTCACTTTAGATCTAAAATTGTTCTCTGTTTGATTATCTTGCCCTGTAAAACCATCTTTTGTCTAGAAACTTAATCCAATGAAGCCATCTTTTGACTCCATAGCCCAATGGCTTGAACTACTCAATCTTGCCCTCTGCTATTGAATTCCACCACCCAAATTCAAACAAAACCCTTGAACTTTATAACTAGCCTAATATCTTCTAAAACAAAGCTAAATTTTATAGAGAGAGCCCTCTCTGGGTACATATTGGCTAGATTATGTACCTAAAATATTGGTTTGTGGTTACCTCTGACCCCTATCCTCTTTTCTACAACTTCAAGGAAAATATGAGTGATAACAAAACCAACATATAAATTTTGAGCTGAATATTTTACCGTTGGGTTCCTACGATTTACTACTGGTAATGGATTGGTTAGATAGGCATTGGTCGGTGGTAGATTACAAATAGAAAACCATTAGTTATATGGCTAAAGATGGTATTCGTTAGGAGTTACAAGGAATTAAGAAACCACTCCATTTTCACCTCATCACTCCCTCCTAGCTGGGAAAATGGATGAGGAAAGGGTGTCAGATTTATGTTTTTCAAGTAGGATTCGCTAACTTTAAGGAAAAAGCCCCTATGCTGGAGAATATACCAGTAGTTTAGGACTTTATGGATGCTTTTCCTAAAAAAACACCAGGACTACCTGTGAAGCGGGATATCGATTTCACCATCGAACTAATGCCAGGGGCAACACCAATGTCATGAGCACCATACCAAATGAGTGTACCTGAGCTGACTGAGTTTAAAATGTAGCCACATGAATTGTTAGACAACGAGTAGATCTTTCCTAGTGTGTCTCCTTGGGGGACACCGATATTGTTCATTGAAAATAAATATGGTATGATGTGGATGTGTATGGATTAATTGAAGCTTAACAAATTGACTGTTAAAAACAAGTATCCGCTGCCATGGATAGACGATCTTTTCGATCAAGTAAGGGAAGAAAATGTATTCTCCAAGATATATTTAAGATCTAGATATCACCAAATACAGATAAAAGATGAGGATATATATATGAAAACCTTTCGAACCTGGTATGGGCATTATGAGTTTGTGGTTTTACTGTTTGGATTAACCAACACACCAGCAACTTTCACAAGTTTGATGCATGGAATATTTCATCCATTTTAGGACAAGTTTCTTTTGAAAATTATTGATGATATATTAATTTATTATAAAACCATGGAAGAGCATAAGAAAAATTTATGCTTAGTGCTGAAAATGTTGAGGGAAAATCAGCTCTATGCCAAATTCAGTAAATGCAATTTAGACAAAGAACAGATACAATATTTATGCCATGTAATTTGTGTTTAAGGGATATCAGTAGACCCCAAGAGTATAAAGAATATTATGGAGTGGAGGGTACCTATACATGTAGCAGACATATGTTCCTTCATGGGCTTGGCTGGCTATTACTGACGTTTTATTGAAGGCTTCTCTAGAATTGCTTTTCCTTACCTCTTTGCAATGAAAAGAGAGAATTTTCAAGTGGACTAATTAATGCCAAACTAGCTTTTAATGGTTAAAGAATCTGTTAACTACTGCCCCCATATTTAAGGTAGTTGACCCAACCAAGGAGTTTGAAGTTTGAACTGATACTTGTAAGGAAGGGGTGGGAGCAGTGTTGTCACAAGATGGAAAAGCCATCACTTATGAGTCCAGAAAGTTGAAGGATCATGAGCAACGATATTCTACTTATGATATAGAGCTGACCGAGGTATTTAACACGCTCAAAGTATGAAGGCACTACATGTTGGGGAAAATGTTTATGCTAAAAACAGACCAGAATATCCTAACTAGCTATTTTAAGTAGGATGACTTGAATGCTCACCAAGAAAGGTGAAAAACATTTTTGAGTGAATTCATCTTTAAAATTCAACACATGAAAGCTAAGTAAAACCGTGTCACTGATGCCTTAAGTAGAAAACTATATTATGTTTATGAACTCTACTTTAACCAAGAAGAATTTAAGTTCTAGGATCAAGTGAAGGAGGTAGCGCAAAAAGATCCCGAATACTAGTTTATGTGGCAACAAGCGAAACAGATAGAAAACTAAGGGAAACAATCAGATTATAAGATCAATAATGAACAAATATTGATTTTATGCGGGAATATATATATTCCTAATCAAGTGAGCTTGAAGGAGTTGAGTTTGGATGAGTATCATCGAAGCTATTATGTTGGACATCCTGGATACCAAAAAATGATAACAACAATCAGAAAAGACTACTTTTGGCCTGAGATGCACAAATACATTGTTGAATACTTGACGAAGTGTTTGGAATGTGAAGAGGTCAAGGTGGAGAATCAGAACCCCCAGGGTTTACTACACCCTATTCCTGTACCTGAATGGAAATGGGAAGTCATTCCACTCGATATTACTACAGGCTTATGAAGAACAAAGAGACACAATGACTCCATTATGGTGGTGGTGGATAGGTTGATCAATGCAACTCACTTCATACCGGTTCAATCCAATTAAAAAACAATACAAATTGATGATATATTTATGAGGGAGGTGTTTATATTACACGATATTCCAAAAATTGTCATCTCAGACTAAGATGTGAAGTTCACGTCAGCCTTCTAGAAGGCATTGTTCACTGGTCTGGGCACACAAATTTAGTTTAGTACTTCCTAACATTCGAAAACATATGGGAAGACTTAGTGGGTGAATCAGATATTAGAAGACATGTTACGTATGTATGTGATGTAGCAGCCCATGAAGTGGGAAGATTATTTGCATTTGGTATAATTTTCTTACAATAATGGGTATGAAGAATCTCTCAAGATGAGTCCCTTGAATCATTATACGTAATACAATGTCTTACACCCATAAATTGGAGCAGTCCAAAACCTAAGTTGATGCTTGGGCCTGAGATGTTAGAAGACATGTAATGAGAGGTCAAAATAATCCCACAGAATTTAAAAGCTGCCTAGGACAGGAAAAACGTTTATGTAGACCGAAAAAGAGCATATCGGGAGGTCACCATGGGCGATCATGTTTATGTGATAGCTAAACCAAAGAAAAGCACATTTATATGGACTACATGCACTAAGTTGGATCCTCGATTCTGTGAGCCTTTCCAAATTCTGGAAATAATATGACCCATGGCTTATCGACTAGCCTTACCTAGTCATATTAGGGTGCACAACATGTTTCATGTATCCTTACTAGAATGATATGTGCATGATCCCAAGCATATAATTCATTGGCAGAATGTCGAGGTAAATTATAGTTGTTAATATGCCTTAGATAACGAAATGTGTCTAAGACTAAAGGTTTGAATATGGTTGTTTCAGGTTGAATCAGACCGAGAATTCCTAGTAGAACCCCAACCTATTCTTGAGCAGAGAGAAGTAATGTTTTGGAGACAAACCATGCTTCAGGTTAAAGTGCAATGGAAGCGCTTCACCCCAGAGGAAGCTACATGGGAAGATGAGGAATTTATATAGGAAGCATACCCATAATTTTTTATTTTGTAGATTGAAAACACTGAGGACAGTGTTTTGCCTTAGTGGGGGAAGATGTAACATCCCGAGATTATGATAATTTTACTTTTAATTTCGTAAGTTTAAATCAGAAAATTATGTAATAGACTGATAATGTGTTAAGACTAAGTAACGAATATTGTTTGTGATTCAAGAATAAAATGACATACTCATAAATTACTATATTTGTTTAGTAAATAATTCTAAGAAAATCACAATTGGAGGAGAAGTTTTAACTGTAAAAGTTACCTTTCCTCTAGAGATAAATATAGGATCTCGGTGACAAAAGGGGGTTCTGAATACAGTGAAAAGAAAAGGGTTCACAGCTGAAAAATATTGAAGAAGGAGAATTTCTAGAGCTGATCTTGAACCAATGGAGCTTCGTAACCCATTGTAGATAGGGCTGGACTGGAGTCCTAAGGCAATTGCTACAAATTTTAGAGAAAAAATGCTACCTAAGACAATGGAAGGAAGCAAGGGGGGAGCTAAGGACGTGATCACCTCACTCATGGTTCAGTGGTACAACGACTAAAAACACAGTTTCTGAGATAAGTACATTTATGTTGTGATTATGAATGATTTTATGATTTAAAATGTTGAGCATATGGTATCCTGAAACTAGTGTTTGAACACTAGAAGCTTATTGAATCATAATTATACATGCATGTTTCTATATAAAGTCTAGACCTTAATTACATTGGAGGTTAGGTGAATAATTAATTCCTGTTAGATAATAGGATGAGATTTGATATTATAAGGTACGAACCTATGTGTCATAAGAACAAACAGAGTAGGAAACTGTAGTTTAGACAAGGCTAATTCTTGTTGTGTATGTGAAAAAATGGTCACTGCAACCCCAGAGCTTGGTTAAGAATTGGAAAAAAGGATCATATCCTAAAGTTATTCCTGTAAGGGTAAACCTGAGAAAATACTCTAACTATAATAAGAACGACTGTGAAATATAAAATCTTATGACCAAAATAGTTGTGTTTGGGAGGAACTTAAGGGTTTGACATTGGACCGAACCAAGGGTCAAGACCCATGCCTTCGTCCCTCAGGACATCGGTTGAAAGATAAAAAAAAATGAACAACAGAGACAAACAGAAATTAACAAATAAGTTATGTCGTTCTCGAGATGCAAAAGAACTATAGACGACATGATACAAGAATCATTCAAATTCAATATAGATCATAACTTCATGATAAGATAACAGAAAGGAAACCCAAATTAGAAATCTATTTTCTGGCAAACAATATTACATTAAATATTCCATGTTGCGGAACCAAAGTGATAAACTAAACATGCATTACCATGTCCGAGCAGTGTATACAATAATACAAAGTTCAAAATTATATGTATACATTCGAAACTAAACTCTCTATTCCTGGCGATTTAATATACAAACACTCATTCATAAAAATTAAAATTCGTATGTCTCAATAAAATGTAGACCTCTAGACTTACAGGTCTAGTATATAGCCTCACGTATTTTGAAAAACAAGACAAGAGCATAAGTATAACTGCCATGAAATTCTCCCGGAGATTCCTGCGGGAAAATAGGGGTGACCCTCAGGCCGCAGCAAGGAAAATGATAATGTGAGGAGAAACATAGAATATCAAACTTTTCATAAACTCTACCTGGTAATAATAATGACTGTTGAGAGTGAGGATGCTCCGGTGGGGATTTATCGTTGGGTATTTACCCTACACACACCTGCAACGAAGAAGAAACTAGGTATAAGAGAAAAAATAGTAAAACTATGAATTCATAATGGACATAATGCTAGAGAATATAGAATTGTAGTGCCACCATACCATGTTATACAAAGGATACCTTCACCGACGAAGGGGGCTGAGCAACCTATGCTCTCCAACAAGGAGTGAAAATCCATGACTCTGTCAATTAAAACCATTAAAAAATATGACTTCCAGGATGTTTATAAGAACATAGCACTACAAGTGAAGCAACCCAAGAATCCAAAGCATCAACTTATGTCGAACGTTGCAACCCACGAACACCATCAACACACTGATCGAAGAATTGTAGAGCTGTTCAGTGCCTTGCGAGAGAATAATGGCACGTAAAGCGCGACGGAGGTTGGGTGTACCATTACGCTAACTCGCACCCAGATAAACATGTCTGTCAGATCTATTTTACTAATCCAAGGGCCACAATGAAGCCACCTACTAGCCGGATGTATGGGAAACTGCTGGTAGGAAAATGACATGGAATTTCATAAGAGATTCCAGCACATAGGGACAAAGCCGGAGGTAGAAATATCTTACCTCCATAGGCAGTATAAGGTGGCTAGGCTAGAGAATTGAATGAATACATGCATAGAGTTAAATGCCAGCATACGAACAGAGAATGGAGGTTGGTTAATGCAAGCACGAAACATATGGATGACCTGATCCCAAGGCCATTTCAATATCATAAAAAAAAAATTGGGAAGTGAAATTACATTAATACATACAGATGTGGATAATCAAACTCTATGTACATCCATTGTAATCATGTTAATAATTTATGTTAGAATCTAATTTCAAAGGGATGAAATTGTATCATATATATAAATAGTCTAATGTCAAGGAATGAAACAATATTGATTTTATATGTGTATAGGACGATCCGACCAAGTGAAAAAGGGAGGATTGGTATATATTTAGTTATCATTGTAGTTATAATAATTTATTTTTTATATTAATAATTGTATAATGAGTGGATAATGTGTAGGTTACAAGTGGTATCAGATCGGTGTTCACACGCCGGGACCCAAATGGGTCAATTGAATAACAATGGGTGCATTGGAATTGTGCACAGTGATAGGAAGAAATAAAATTGTTGACAGATCACCATGAGGAGAGGATCTAGATATCAAACACCCATAGCTATATTGGAATCTCACCCCCATCTATAAATGTGGGTACAGTTGAGTGTGGATCAACATAATCATACTAGCAGATAACTCAAGGGACAACAATGTCAAACCAGCAGACTCATGGATATGGTGCAACAACTTTAGATGGAAATGGTTTGAGTAAGAAGCGATAATGAGGGATTAATGCGAGAGAAAGAGAGAATATTAAAAATCCTCTCAGATAGGCAGAATCATCGTACATCACAACCTAGTCTAGAGAGGGGCACCCAGAATGAGGGTGAGCAGTAACAAGAAGCTGATGATAACCCTATAGGAAGCCACACCGAACGAAGCATAGAAGTAGAGCCTACAATGAATGAGAATATGGAAATGTTTCCGATCAGCAAGAAATGAAAAAATACAAAGTGGAACTTTAGGGAGAATTTCGAAAAATTAAGCCTTCCACATTCGACAGAGAAGTTGAAGAAGTGGCAGAAGCATGGATAATTAACATGATTAAATATTTCCAAGTTTATGAGTAGAGTAGCAAGCTCAAAGCTCGTTTGGCTATTTACCAATTTCCAGAATATATTACTTTAGGGTGGGACAAAGTTAAAAATGTGCAGGGAATCTAAGACCAGTATGTGACTTGGGACGAGTTCTAGCATTGTTTTAAGGAAAAATATCTAACAAAGCATTTCTACGATGAAAAATATTGAAAATTTCATGATTTGAGGTTGGAAAAACTGTCTATGGATGAATTCGTAACTAAATTTACCTCCTTATTGAGGTATGTACCGTATTTGAGGGATGAAAACTAAAAGGTACAATTGTTCTTGAGTATTTTACCTACTCACATGAAGGAAAGTATTGAGTTCATCAATCCAAGGACTTTGGATGAGGTGATTAGAGAAGCATGAATATGCTATCAACAATTGAAAATTAAAGGAGATGTTGATATGAGTTGACCTCCAAATAAAGGGCAAAGGAGTACACCAAATTTTAAAAGTAGTAGGCTAGGCCACTAAAAAAATGTTGCAAGGAACCTAGCAAATAGCCAATCTGGGAGAAACCTACAAAAACCCAAATGGCCAGTAGAAGACCGACCTACTGAGGCATCAAGTAGACCAGACCACGGTCAGACCCAGAAACCTCCTCTGCAATGCTAGGGCTCTGGTGAAGCACATTATTATAAAAATTTTCCTCACCATGGGAGAAATGAAACTGTAGCCAATATATAAGAAGCATCCACAGTGGGAGATGTTTTAAGGAATATACCAAGTATCAACATTGCATTAGAGGTCCGAAAAGCGGCTTACCAACCAAAAATGATAGAATTGGAAGGTAAGTTATTTTCAAAAACTGTGTCTATATTGGGTTATCTTGGTGTCAGGTTAAGCTATATCAATCCTAGAATAGTTGAAAAATGTAATTTAAAAATTATTAAATTTAAGAGTCCCTGGTTGTTGCAATTATCCATCGGGGAAAAGAGGAGGGTTAATTCCAAAGTCTCAAACTTCCCTCTAGGCATAGGGAACTAGCATATAATTGTGAGCTGAATATTTTACCCTCGGGTTCCTACAATTTACTACTGAGAATGGACTGGTTAGAGGAGCATTTTTCGATGGTAGATTGCAAACAGAAAACCACTAGTCATATGGCTGAATATGGTACTCATCAAGAGTTACAAGGAATTAAGAAACCACTCCAATTGTGCCTCGTCACTACCTCCCACTTGGGAAAATGCATCAAGAAAGGGTGTCAGATTTATGCTATTCAAATAGGATACACTAACTCTAAGGAAAAAATCGGTATGTTGGAGAATATACTAGTAGTTTAGGATGTTATGGATGTGTTTCCTGAAAACATACTGGGACTACCACCAAAGCGGGATATCGATTTCACCATCGAACTAACGGAAAGGGCAGCACCTTTGTCATCAGCACCGTACCGAATGAGTGTACCTAAGCTAACTAATTTAAAAACACAACTGCAGGAATTGTTGGAAAAGGGGTACGTCTGTCCCAGTGTGTCTCCTTGGGGGGCACCGGTACTGTTCGTTAAAAATAAATATGGTACAATGCATATGTGTATGGATTACATGTAGCTTAACAAATCAACTGTTAAAAACAAGTATCCACTGCCACGGATAGACGATATTTTTGATCAAGTAAAGGGAGCAACTATATTCTCCAAGATAGATTTAAGATCTGGATATCACCAGATACGAATAAAATATGTGGATATATATAATACAACCTTTCGAACTCGATATGGGTATTATGAGTTCATGGTTTTACCATTTGGATTAACCAACACACCAACAACATTCATGAGTTTGATGCATGACATATTTCATCTATTTTTGGACAATTTTTTTTTATCTTTACTGATGATATATTAATTTATTCTAAAACCATGGAAGAGAATAACGAATGTTTACGCTTAGTGCTGAAAATGTTGAGGGACCATCAGCTCTATGCCAAATTCAGTAAATTTGATTTCTACAAAGAACAGATCCAATATTTAGGCCATGTAATTTCTGCTGAAGTGATATAAATAGACCCTGAGAAATTAAATACTATTACGGAGTTGAGGGTATCTAGAAACATAGCAGACATACGTTCCTTCATGGGCTTGGCAGGCTGTTACTGGCGTTTTATTGAAGTCTTCTCTATAATATTTTTTCCCATTACCTCTTACCAACGAAAAGGGCGAATTTCCAAGTGGACTAATTAATTCCAGACCAACATCGAAGAAACTGTTAACTGCTGCCCCGGTATTGAAGATAGTTGACCCAAACAAGGAGTTTGAAGTCTACACCGATGCTTGTAAGGAAGGGGTGGGAGAAGTGTTGTCACAAGATAGAAAAGTCATCGCTTATGAGTCCAGAAATATGAAGGATCATGAGAAGCGATATTATGCTTATGATCTAGAGTTGACCGCAGTATTTCACACTCTCAAAGTATGGAGGCACTCCCTATTGGGGACAACTTTATGCTAAAAACAAACCGTAGTAGCATGACTAGCTATTTTAAGTAGGTTGACTTGAATTCTCGCCAAGCAAGGTCAAACACATTTCTTAGTTAATTCAACTTTGAAATTCAGCACATGAAAGGTGAGGAAAACTGTGTCATTGATTCCTTAAGTAGAAAACTACATTTGTGTTTATGAACTCTAATTTAACCAAGTGGAATTGAAGTTCTAGGAGCAAGTGAAGGAGGCAATGCAAAAAGATCCCAAGTACCAGTTTTTGTGGCAGCAAATGAAATAGGTAGAAAAGAAAGGGAAATAATCATATTATAAGATCAATAATGAAAAACTATTGATTTTCCATTGGAACATATATATTCCTAATAAAGTGATATTGAAGGAGCTGATTTTGGATGAGTATCATTGAGGCTCATGCCTGACATCGTGGATACCCAAAAATTCTAACAGCAATTAGAAAAGACTACTTTTGGCCTGAGATGAGTAAAAATATTTTTGAATACTTGTGAAGTGTTTGGAATGTCAACATGTCAAGGTGGAGCATCAACACCCTCCAGGTTTACTACAACCTATTCCTGTACCGGACTGGAAATGTGAAGTCATTTCACTCAATTTTATTACAGGCTTACCAAGAACAAAGAGACACAATGACTCCATTATGGTGGTGGTGGATAGGCTGAGCAATGCAACTCACTTCATACTGGTCCAGTCCAATTACAAAATAGTACAAATTGTTGATATATTTATGAGGGAGGTGTTTAGATTACATGGTATTTCAAAAACTGTCATCTCAGACCGAGATTTGAAGTTCACCTCATCCTTCTGGAAGGAACTATTCACCGGTCTGCAAACAAATGGCCAGACTAAGTGGGTGAATAAAATATTAGAAGATGTGTTACGTATGCATGTGATGTAGTGACCCACGAAGTGGGAAGATTATTTTCATTTGGTAGAATTTGCTTACAATAATGGGTACCAAGAATCTCTCAAGATGAGTCCCTTTGAGGCATTATACGGAAGACAATGTTGGACACCCATAGGTTCGAGAAGTCTAGAAACTAGGTTGATGTTTGGGCTGGAGATGTGGAAGACATGGAACGAGAGGTCAAAAGAATCTGAGAGAATTTAAAAGCTTCCCAAGACATGGAAATGGTTTATGCATATCGAAAAAGAGAATACCAGGAGTTCACCGTTGGGGATCATGTTTATGTTAGAATTAAACCGAAGAAAATCACATTGAGATGGAATACATGTGCTGAGTTGGCTCCCTGATTCTGTAGGCCTTTACAAGTTCTAGAAAGAATAGGGCCTTTGGCTTATCGACTGGCCTTACCCAGTCACATCAGGGTGCACAACGTGTTTTGTGTATCCTTACCAAAATGATATGTGCATGACCCAAAGCATACAATTCATTGGTAGAATGTCCAGGAAGATTATAATTGTCAATATGCCTTAGAAAATGAAATGTGTATAAGAATAATGGATTGAATATGGTCGTTTCAGGTCAAATCAGATGACAAATTCCTGGTATAACCCCAACGTATTCTCAAACTAAGAGATTTAATGCTATAGAGACGAACCATCTTCCAGGTCAGAGTGCAATGGAAGAACTTCACCCTTGAGGATGCTACTTGGGAAGATGAGGAGTTTATATAGGAAGCATACCCAGAATTGTTTATAGGGTAGATATAAAACACTAAGGATGATGTTTTTCCTTAGTGGGGGAAGATGTAACATCCCCATATTCTGATAATTTTACTTTCACTTTTGTAAGTTTCAATTCAAAAACTATGTAATAGAAAGATAATGTGCTAAGACTAAGTAACGAATCTTGTTTATGATTCATGAATAAAATTACATGCTCATAAAGTACTATAGATTTTTAGCAAATAATTCTAAGAAAATCCAGAACAGTTGGAGGAGCAGTTTTAACTGTAAGAATTACCTTTCCTCTAGAGATAAATATAAGATCTCAGTGAGGAAAGGGGGTTCTTAAAACATTAAAAAGAAAAGGTTTCATAGCTAAAAATGTTGAATAAGGAGAATTTCTGGAGGTTTTCTTGAACCCGTGAACTCTGTAACCCATTTTAGACAGGGCTGGATTGGAGTCCTGAGGAAACTATTATAGATTTTAGAGAAATATTGCTACCCAATACTATGGAAGGAAGCAAGGGGGGAGCTGAGGATGTGATCACCTCACTCATGGTTGGGTGGTACAACAAATAAAAATGAATTTTCTGAGATAAGTACATCTATGTTGTGATTATGAATGATTTTATGATTTAAAATTATGAGAATATGGTATCCTGAAACTAGTGTTTGAACACCATAATCTTATTGAACATAATTATACATGTATGTTTCTATAAAAATTTTGAACCTTAATTACACTGGAGGTTAGGTGAATAATTAATTCTTGTTAGAGAACATGATGAGATTTGATATTATAAAGGTACAAACATCTGTGTCATAACAAAATACTGAGAACGAAACCATAGTTCAAACAAGGTTAAGTCTTGTTGTGTATGTGAAAAAATGGTCACTCCGATCCTAGAGCTTAGTTAAGAATTGGAAAATAGACTCATATCCTAAAGCTATTCCTATAAGGGTAAACCTGAGAAAATATTGTAACTGTAATAAGAATGACTGTGAAATATAAAACCTTATGACCAACACAATTTTGTTTGGGAGGACCCCCAGTGTTTGGCGTTGGACCCAACCTAGGGTCAAGACCCACGACTTCGTCCCTCAGGACAAGGTTGAGTTTAGCCAACCAAAAAGAAAAAATATAACTGTTACAGTTGAAAGATAATAATACAGTGAACAACGAAGAAAAATAGCAATCAACATATAAGTTATGTCGTTCTCGAGATGTAGAAGAAATATAGACATCGTGATATAGGCAACATTCAAATTCAATATAGAGCATAATTGCATGATAAGATAACAGAAAGGAAAACCCAATCATAAATATATTTTCTGGAAAACAATATGACATTAAAGACGCCATGTTGTAGAACCAAAGTGATAAACTGAACATACATTACCATGACATAAAAATGTATACAATATTACACAGTTCAAAAATCTCTGTGAACATTCAACAATATAGTATTTATTCCTGGCTATTTAATATACAAAAACTTAGTCATAAAAATTAGAATTCCTATGTCTCGATAAAATTTATACCTCTAGACTCACAGGTCTAGGTATATAGCCTCACATCTTTTGAAAAACAAGACAAGATCATAACTATAACCATCATGAAATTCATCCGGAGATGCTTGCAGGAAAACACTGGTGACCCTCAGGCCACAACAAGGAAAACCATAATGTGACGAGAAACAGGGAAATATCAAACTTGCCATAAACCTTACCTAGAAACAAGAACGACTGTTGAGAGTGAGGATTCTATGGAGGAGTTCATGCTTCGGTGGGGATTTGTTGTTGAGTATTTACCATACACTCACTTGCAATGAATAAGAAATTAGGTATCAAAGAAAGTATAGTAAAACTATGAATTCATAATGGACATAATGCCAGACAATATAGACTTTTAGTGCCACCATACCGTGTTGTAAAAAGGAGAACTCCACCGGCGAATGGGGCTGAGCAACCTACACTCTCCAGCAGGGAGTGAAAAGCCCTGACTCTATCAATTAAAACCCTAAAAAAATATGACTTCCAGGACGTTTATAAGAACATATCACTGCAAGTGAAGCAAACCAAGAATCCAGGGCATCAACTTACCTTATTGATATGAATCCGCCAAACGCTGCAACCTGCGAACAACATCGACACACCGGTCCAAGAATTGCAGAGCTACTCGGTGCCTTGCGAGAGTAGAATGGAGAACAGAGCAAGGAGGGGGGTGGGGGTACCATTACCCTAAATCCCGCGCAAATAAACACATCCCTCAGATCTATTATGATGATCCAAGGGCCACAATGAAGCCACCTACCAGCGGGAGGGATGGGTAACTGTCGGTAGGAAAGTGATGTTAAATTTCATAAGAGCTACCAACACATAGGCACAGAGCCAGAGGTAGAAATATCCAACCTCCACAGGCAGTATAAGGTGGCTAGGATGGAGCATTGAATGAATACATGGATAGAGTTAAATTTCACCATACGAACATAGAAAAAATGTTGGTTAATGCAAGCACGAAATGTATAGATGAGCTAATCCCAAGGTCATTTCAATATCAGAAAACATAATTGCGAAGTATAATGCTATTAACACATACAGATGTGGTTAATAAAATTCTATGTATATCCATTGTAATCATGTTAATAATTTATGTCAGAATCTAATTTCGAAGGGATGCAATAGTATCATATATATATATATATATATATATATATATATATATATATATATATAGTCTAATGTCAAGGAATGAAAAAATATTGATTTTATATGTGTATAGGTCCATCCAACCAAGTAAAAGGGGGAGGATTGGTATATATTTAGTTATCATTGTAGTTATAATAATTTATTTTTGTTATATTAATAATTCTATAATGAGTGGATAATGTGTAGGTTACATATATTGAGTATCTTACTTGTAAATAAGAAAGAATGATAGCATATTGCCATATTTAAAGAAAAAATATTTGTTCTAATAGTTTAACACTTCAATTTTGAGCTTTCATGTGGTATAATATTTTCGCACTTTCAAAATAGAAATTTTATCGCTTCAATAAAAATTCTTACCTCAATCATGTTTTGGGTTTTGGTCATTTCAATATCACTTCACATAAAATGAATTAATTTTGAAATAATATATTTCAATCACTAAGAGAGTACCTCTCAAACTCACTCCTATTTTCTAGATCTAATTGCAACGTGTTCTAGAGAAATGTTTCAAGTAAATTATGATCCGTATATGCCATATATGTTATTTGAATGAATGGTTGAATACAGGGAGTCCAAGGGAGTCCAAAGGAGGCGAGAATTAGGTGATAAACGAGTCTATAAAATGTGGGAAGTGATTTTGCGGTCCATGATAATGGAGAGGCAATCATGAGGTCTACGAAAGATAATTCTACGGTATATATAGGTGCATTTTGGCTACTTTCGTGGTGTTCTTCGAGTGTTTTGGAATAGAGAGCTTGGTTTTGTAGGAGCCTCTTAGGGCTATGCATGTTATCATAAATAATACACTAAGTAAATGTGAGTAAAACTCGGTAAATGTACAAGGTAAAGTGAATGGTTGGTTGAGAGTGGGTACAATTTCTCCAACCAAATCACCTATCTATAAGTATGCATGAAGTCTAATAAAAACTTGGTTGGAATTCCTTCCCAAACACTATTATTCATCTTGTACATGTGTTTTTTTTATTATATAATTTTTTTTTGGTATGTTGTAAGTTACGCTTACAACATGTGGCATCATATCCTCCTTCATTTGTTTGGGTGACAATAACAGTGAATGAGCGATTGTAATGAACCTACATGATGAAAATTAAAAAGGATTAGACTAGCATAGGCCTCCAAATTAGGTGTAGAATAAGGCCTATCTAACCTTTCCTAGGCACGCAAATGGTAGATTAAATATCTCATTCTACACTTAACAATGTTTTCTTAGCTTTAATGAGTCCTTAGGAAGGTTTAGATATAATTTATTATTATGTGTTCCCTAAGACATGAAAAACAAAACTTAGTATTTAAAGGCGATTCATACTATTAGAAAATAGATCCAATTTCTAAGGGATTTTGGAGGGGAAAGTTGTCTCCTTTCAAGGAGGGCGTTTCCCCATCAATTTGTATAAGTAATAATTCAAATTAGCCTTTAGGATTATGAGTATGTTTGCATTTTTGTGAAAAGAAAAAAATATCATTACAAGGAAAATACCTTCTAAAAGAGGTTATAACGAAGGTTTTTAGTGTTATAAAATTGGCAAAAATTGTGAAAAAAACCTCTTCTACAACATTCGCTTGTTATCACAGATGCTTTAGCACAGATTATAGCAAAAATTCATCACAAATGAAAAAATATGGGAAGCTGAAGCTTTAAGCGGATGTTTTTTTAGCGGTGCGCTTCATGGAAAAATAACATCGATGCACTAAATATATAAAGACTCTAGGGTTGTATACATAACTAAAAGCACTGACGCATTGAATGTATAGAACATCGGTGCCTGAAATGTAAACCGCCCTTGTGCGAATATATTAAAAAAACACCCTAGCTTGCTTTTTTCAAGAACGACACCAGGTTGGAAAAAAAAATATTGCAACCTTGATTCTTTTATTTAAACTCACAACTCCAATGTGTATGATTTGTATAAAAGCATTGGTAACTATTAATATAAGAGAGTTAGTGTCGTTAATTTGAATAATGTGTTATGGCTGGAAATACTATTTTGTAGCACCATGATGTTAGTTCTATGAAAGCATTGGTTCTTTAAGAATTATAATGCACCAAGATGTTAAATGAAAAAAATACTGGTGCTTGATGAATATAACACCCCAGTGTTGTAGTTTTCAGAAAAGGAACCAACCATGCAAAAAATATTGTCGTAACAGTACTTTTAAATAAAAAAATGCATCGGTGCATGTTTATGTTATAAACGCACTGGTACCTTTTATTAGATTTTCCTTTTTTTTAGAAACAAAGATCTGTGATAGTGAAATTATTGTGATTTTTTAAATTTATTATTCACCGAAAAATAGACATATATCTTATAACAATATTAATATAAAATAAAATTGTATTAGTGCATTTGTATATGATGTTTGGATTAATTTGTTATATCCTGAGATTTCACATTTCTTCATTATAATATTTAATCATCCATATAAGAGGTGTAACATTTCACAACGACATTCGATAACACAATAGAATAATTTAAAATGCATTTTATTATATATCAATAAGAGGCTCTTTGTTATACAAAAGGGGATAATTATTGGTAAACCATTGTCTTTCAATTAGGACGCTATCTCCATTTTTTTTCTTCTATGTAACACTAAATCTATTAATATGTAACATAAAAGTACAAAACTTCCACTGCCTCAGCTGAGAAAGCTTGAGCGCAAGGCTTGACTGCTGCGTGAAACAAGAGTTTGGACTGCCCACAGAGGGGAAACCAGTCCCTGCAAATTAAGAGTTGCCGCCCTCATAGGGGAAACTGGCCTTTCATCCAAATATTTTAACAACAACACAGAAAGTATAACTGACCACTCTACAAGCAGAGGGTGAATAAACAGGAAAACCATAATTAACCTAAAAACATTGTGCATGAGAAACAAAAACCTCTGAGGGATTTTCAGACTATTGTTCATTAGTTGGAGAAGGCGGTTCTTCTATAATTCTGCATCTATACTCGTCGCTACTTCCACCTTCATTAGTTGAGGGAAGCTCTTTTCCTTTGTCCTCGCCTTCCGTTGTCTGGACCTGCATTGAAGCGTCACGGGAAATGTTTAATTAAGACAAGGAGACCTTGGCATTTTCAGCAGAGGCGGGGTTAGGAGAATTGGGGCTATGAAATGCGACAGAGGGACCAGGGATTACGGTCGAAGGAGGCGCAAGGCGGGTAGACTCTTCACAGACAGTGACCGTGACATACGCCATGAGGACCGGCCTTTCAAACACACAGTAAAATTTGAACTTTGCACGCTGAGAGGTTTGGCGTAGGGAAGAGGAGGAGGGCAGAGGGGGAATGGGAGGAGCAGTGGAGGGGTCAACATGAGGCGCAGAGGAGAAGAAAAAGGTAGGCGGAGGATGCGCAGATGGGTGAGCGGTGTCAGGGGAGCGAGGCTTGCCCCTGCGACTTCTGGTTTCTGGCATGTGGTCACAGGGGAAATCTTCAGAGGATGAGGGTGAAGTGGGAGAACACTGAGGGCGATAGACACGTCCAAAACTGGAGCCACGACGACATCGCATATGATGGCGTAGTCTAGGCATAGTGAGAGGGAGAGGTTGATGGAACAGACAGAGGAGAAGTGACAATGGAGGGCCTGAAGAAGTGCACAAAGAATTCAAACAACAGAGCTTACTATGCGAATGGTGGAACTCAGGAAAAGTCTCCAAGCAGCAAATAAGCTCACATCGTCTACCTGTCTGCGTTCAAGCGCTAGGCTCAGCGCAGGCGGGCGGGCAAGAAATTCGGCAAAGCACAATGGTGGTGCAGATAGAGCAATCGCCATATGGGAGACCAACATCCATACCACGAGCCGAAGAAGACCAGGTGAAATGCTCAGCGCGTCGACGGTTCGAGAGAATGACATTAATGCATCGTGGTGTGGCATATCGAATGCCCTCATTAATGCATTTGTGGGAGGCCAGATGGCCAGCCCAAAACGACGACCTCGGGAGGTGGCAAGGGACGAGCGTCCCATCACATGCGGGTGGGACGCTATCTCCATTACATTAAATAGAATGTTTTATTTTAATAAACAATTATTTCAAAAAATACATCTTGGATTGATATCCAAGTAGATCATCATTCTTCGCTACAACTGTCGTTAGTGCTCGAGTTACTTCCATGAATTGGGTTATTTGGATGAATGTTTTGTTGATTGCATCGATTTTTTTTTCTTGTTGATCATGTTTCAACTGCAAAAATAAAAATAAATTTTAATGAGTGTATCTACAATGGTGAGAATAATGAAAATTTAAATAAATAATATACATCAATATAAATCGAATATGAATGTACCATAGAAAGAAGTGACTTATGAACTGCACTCATGGTTTCAAAACCAAGTCTGATGCCTTGTTACAACAACTCTTCTGTTGATGTAGTTTTATACTTTGGTTCCTACAAGTTTTATACCCAATTATAATCATAGGTTTAATATAAATGATTTTTTTGTTCTATTACTTATAATCTCAGAGAAGTAAAATAACAATGATACTTACAAATTCCACAATTTTATTTTTCATATACCAACATACACTCACAACCCATATATAACCCAATGTCAATCAATTCTTCTGATGTCTCTTCTTTCTATGTTAGCACCTATTTGAAGACATTCAATGATCGTCGTTGTAAAAGAAATTAAAATATACTAAAATGAAACATCAAATTAAGAAATTAAAATATACTAAAATGAAACGTCAAATTTGTTATAAGAAATATTAACAATTTCTCACAAACATTGATTTCAACCATTTTCTTCCTTGTCTTCTTGTTTCATGTGTTGAATGAGTTCCATTTTGTTTTATTTCAACAATAAAATACATGAAATTAATATTTAATTCTAAATTATTTTTTTATGTGTACAAAGTCAATGATTACATACATTTGAAGCATGTTGTTATTGAGATGGCTCCTCGTATGATGCAATTATGTTCATTTATTTGATCATCACTTTGTACATTTTTTTTGGAAATTCCTACTAGCATGTTTCACATATCAACTCGTTGATCCTTTGATATTTTCATAATCTTCCTCAAAAAAAAATAATAAATTATTTTTATATTGATATATAAAAAATAAATATAACAAAATTGATATTAATAAATGAATGGTTTGTAGTAATATATAAATATAATTTAGAAAATAATTTTAACTAGGAATATTACCCTTTGAATGACTTTTTTTTAATGTATTTTTTTTCTATTGCAAGTCTCACATGTCTCATTGACCATCTCTCTGGA
The DNA here is from genome assembly GCA_034641835.2 of Pinus albicaulis. Classification (NCBI taxonomy): domain Eukaryota; kingdom Viridiplantae; phylum Streptophyta; class Pinopsida; order Pinales; family Pinaceae; genus Pinus; species Pinus albicaulis. Next base: position 141,641,447 of record CM076569.1, on the reverse strand, counting down.
AATGCTTCCTATAGTATTTTATATATAACCTAGTTCTTGGAATCATTAAATTTATTTTTGCATTGTAAGTGGAAAGTAAGTCTATATGTTAATTCCACTATATCCCTTATATTATTGTAAACAATTTTCTCCCTTTCATTAACCTCCAACACCACTCCATATGAGCTAAGGAAAAATTCATTGTCATTTACAGGTTCTATATTTGTATTTTCTTAGAATAATATTGATATTTTCCTTCATTGTTTCTCTGTGTAGAACATTAAACATATATGCATTAATATATTGGTTGAAGCATGTTATCTACTATTCTTAAGTATATTATTAATGAAATTAAAAAAAAACTCACATTGAATAGTATTTTTTCAATCACCTGATTCATCCTCATGCAATTTTTCTATTAGGATTTTGCGCTCCTATGCACTTAGATTATAAATATGGAAATTTAATACAATAAGCATGTATATTACTAGATTATCCTGATATAAAAATTTAATCCTTATGTTAAATACCAAATCCTTCTACTTAATTCTTTGCAGAAATTAAATCGCCAATTCCAAACACATGAAGAAAAATCAATCACACATAACACAGTTATTTTACCGGGAAATCTTAAAGCTAAAAACCCCAACTATCATATATTATGTATACCAATGGAACATGTAACAATCTCATACAAAGCTCAGCTCATAGAGCTCTCAGTAAAATATAAAATCGTCACACATTGTCTTGCAGAAATTTGCACCTCCATGCACCAATTTCTTTCCTCCTGAAAGACTGCCTCCACTGCATAATCCCTGTTGAAGGAGATCCCTAAATGAATTTGATATTACCTTGCCTTGACTGCGCAATCCTAATAAGCATCTCCAATGTGTGTGTGGATGCATTGAATGCTCCACTATAGTCACAACTGATAGTCAAACACGCAATTTCACCTATCTCTCCACTAGATCTGACATGCAAGTAGTTAATTGTTGTATTTCTTTAGTTGCAAGTAAGACACTGCTTGCGAATTAATTAATTAATTAATTCACTCATATTTCATTAGTGTATGTTTAGTTACAACTAGCACAACTGAGTTAAACTAAATAAGAACTCACATAACTATTCTTCCAACTCTGTTACAACTCTGCCACAATCAGTTATAATGAAGTCCTCCATGCATGACTCACTAACCACCCTAGGAATTGCGTACTTCGTTCAGCCCACTGATGTCCCACATCTGTTCACTGAAATCGAGTGCTCCAAGAGAATAAGTTAATATCTATTGTCTGATTATTATTAAGGGTTAATAATAATTGACATGCATTCTATTTTTAGATTTGCGATCTATAAATAGACTTCGGTCATCTTCTAGAAATAGAAACTCATCTAAAGATAGAATTTTCTCAACCATGTAGAATTTGTCTCCTGCTAATTTTAGAATATGCTCACCATTCTAAAAATAGACATACACCTAAAAATAGCCTGTGTGGGCCCCACCTATTTTAGGTGCTTATCTTTCACTAGGATTAAGGATGATGTTTGCGGATGCCACTTTCACTGTTTCTTGTTGCAAACTTCAACAATCCCTCTCAACAACAAAGGTATGTCTTTGCATGCGCCCTGCAACTCCATGCATCTGCCCTGTAATAATTGCATGCAACACTTCCGAAACTGAATATCCTCCAAACAACTGAATCAATATAATGCATCTGTCATGAAAGTCTTCTGACCTCTGCTTAGCTACTACACATGTCTTTAGGAATCATTGCATTGTTGAAATCTGCACCCATGCACTCTGCACTTGTTGTCAACTTTGATCCACGCTTTAGTATCTGACACTGTCACTTTGGTTTGATTGCATCAATCCAACTGATCATGCTATTGTTTCTCTATGGGCTCCTCGTAGCCAGGTTCAATTCATGAGTTCCACACCATCTCAATGAATCCTGCCCAAAAATTTCTTCTTAGGATTATCCATGCATGTCATCGCACCTCTCACCTGGTGGTATAGCCGCATGCACTCCCTCTGTCCATCTAGCATGAAATTTCTCTGCATGAGTGGTTTCTCCCACTCCATGATCCTCATCTTGTCGCTGCACCATATCTTGAGGTTCAATATTACCTGAATGCAAACCCAGCTCCCTCTCAAGGTTCAATTGCATGGATTTCTCACACTTCTCACCAGTAGGAAGCTCCGTAGAAATCCCATATACTTCAAGTCTGTAGATATTCTAAACTCGAATCCCAACCTTCTTGGCTTGGCCTATTGCTTTGTGTCGCAGGAATACTTTCCCTTCACTAAAGACAACATTATAGCCTCTATCCTCTAACATTGCGACTGAGATTAAATTCTTCTTTAAACCTGGAACATGCACAACATATTTTGGATGAAAGATTTTACCTTACGCCCTCTAAAAGTTAATGGTACCAATCCCGCTCGCACTGTATTTTCCATCGTCGCCCAACTCAACTTGAATTCAGAGATCTTTTTCCACCAAGTCACTGAACAATTTCTCATCTCCTGTCATGTGAAAGGAAGCACCACTATCAAAGTACCACCTCTATCCCAATGCACTAGACACCATGCATGCGATGAATGAGAATTCAAGCTCAAATTACGAGGCAAGAGCCTCACAAGCTACAACTCCAACAACCATCTTGTTCTTTTTTTTATGTGGACAATTTGTGGAAATATGTCCAAACTCGTGACAGTGAAAACACTTCACTTTGGACATGCATTAGGGGAATTTTGAGGTCTAAAATGGGCCTCCTAAGAAAAATGTACAACCAAAATAAACTTTATAAGAACCAATAGGATTCAAGATGATGATGTCAACCATGGGGGATGATTCAAAATTTTTTAAGTAAAATGGTAAAAAGATTAAAAAATAATAAAATAATAAAACTACTTTTTCAACTCGTATTTTCAACTTATCTCCCAAAGTGTTTACTCAAATTTTCAGTGGGAGTAATCGTTGGATGCAAAATTGAATTCCTCATCCAAGGAGTACCCATGTTGCATAATTTCAGTGGGCCCTGCTACGTGAAAAATGAGAAATACATAAAAAAACTTGATTGCAATCACATTTTTCATGTATTTCTTATTTTTCGTGTAGCAGAGTCAATCGAAAGTATGCAACATGGATACTCATTGGATGAGGAATTAAATTTTGCATCCAACGAGTACTCCCGCTCAAAATTTGAGTAAACACTTTGGGAGATAAGTTGAAAATATGAGATGAAAAGGTAGTTTTTCCTTTTTCCCCTCTAAAATTTGAAGATGCCATCGAATATTATCTTATTATTTCCACTATTATTTTATAATTTCCTTAGGAGACCCATTTTAGACCTCAAAATTCCCCTAATGTTGTGATCCTTTCCATCTTCACTGGCCTTAGATCTAGAATGGAATTTCTTCCCCTTCTTCTTCTTCACCTTGGTAGCCAAAGCACATTCCTCTTCATCATCATGCTTTGATGAAGATCCATCCATACTGTTCCGCCTTATCTCCTCCTACACTAGATTAGACCATAGTCGTTCCCAATCCGATAGTTTTTCCCATCCATTAACAGAGTATTAATAACTGTGCCAATTGTTCAGAAGCCCAAGGAGAGCGAAGCTCACCAAATCATCATCAGAAACACTGATTCCTACACTCCCAAGCTCATCCCTGCATTGGAAATTTTTTTTCAAGTATACCGTAATAGTGTCGTTCTTCTCCATCTTCATTTTTCTGAGTTTATCCTTCAGCGCCAATTTCCTATGGTCCCTGCTGCTTTGGAAAAGATCTGTCAAAGCTTTCCACATAGCATATGGAGTGCCTATCCCATGAATGCTTGCAACAATATGGTCTTTCACACCTTCCAACAGAATCCTCCTTGCCCTTGCTAATTTCTTTTGCCATGCATCAAGTACTGCAACATATGTCGAAGTGGGCTTAGGAACATCTTTCTCGATGAATTCCTTCAAGCCATTACCTTCAAGCACTGCCTCCATCATGTCCTTCCAGGCTATGTAGTTCGAGCTGCCCTCGAGTACAAACTGCAACCACAAATAATTGAAATCCATTTCAATGTATACTCAACTATCACACCAAGAAATTCTTGCAGCAATTTCGAATTGTTTCCACCAACAAAAACTCAGCACTGCTTCAATATTGCAATCTCCAGTGATTAACACTCCTCCAATACCATGTAGAAATTTAATACAATAAACATGTATATTACCGGATTCTCCTGATCTAACAATTTAATCCTTATGTTAAATAAAGAATCCTTCTACTTAATTCTTTGCGGAAATTAAATCGCCAATTGCAAACATATGAAGAAAAATCAATCACACATAACACAGTTGTTTTACCGAGAAATCTTAAAGCTAAAAACCCCAGCTATCATATATTATGTATATCAATGGAACATGTAAGAATCTCATACAAATATCAGCTCATAGAACTCTCAGTACAATATACAATTGTCACACACTGTCTTGCATAAATTTGCACCTCCACGCACTAATTTTTTGCCTCTTAACACCCTGCCTCTACTACGCAATCCCTGTTGAAGAAGATCCCTGAATGAATTCGATATTACCTTGCCTTGACTATGCAATCCTCATAAGCATCTCCAATATGTGTGTGGATGCATTGAATGCTCCACTATAGTCACAACTGATAGTCAAACACACCCTTTCACCTATCTCTCCACTGGGTCTCCATTGGATTTGAAATGAAAGTAGTTAACTATTGTATTTCTTCAGTTGCAAGTAGGACACTACTTGTGAATTAATTAACTAATTAATTCACTCATCTTTCACTAGTGTATGTGCATTTACAACTAGCACAACTGAGTTTAACTCACTAAACTTAGTTAAACTAAATAACAACTATTGAATGATCCACTATAGTCACAACTGATAGTCAAACACACCCTTTCACCTATCTCTCCATTGGGTCTCCACTGGATTTGACATGAAAGTAGTTAACTGTTTTATTTCTTCAGTTGCAAGTAAAACACTACTGGTGAATTAATTAACTAATTAATTCACTCATCTTTCACTAGTGTATGTGCATTTACAACTAGCACAACTGAGTTTAACTCACTAAACAAAGTTAAACTAAATAAAAACTCACATAACTACTCTTCCAACTCTGTTACAACTCTACCACAATCAGTTATAACAAAGTCCTCCATGCATGACTCACCAACCATCCTAGGAATTGCGTAATTCCTTCAGCCCACTGATGTGCCACATCTGTTCACTGAAATAAAGTGCTCCAAGAGGATAAGTTACCATTTATTCTCTGATTATTATTAAGGGCTAATAATAATCGACATGCATTCTATTTTTAGATTTTCGATCTATAAATAGACTTCGCCCATCCTCTAAAAATAGAAACTCATCTAAAGATAGAATTTTCTCAACCATCTAGAATTAGTCTCTTGCTAATTTTAGAATATGCTCACCATTCTAAAAATAGACATACACCTAAAAATAGCCTGTGTGGGTCCCACCTAGTTTAGGTGCTTATTTTAAACTAGGATCAAGAATGATGTTTCCGGATGCCACTTTCACTGTTTCTTGTTGCAAACTTCAACAGGAAATAATATTATCGACCTTCTTCATTTTGTGGCTTTTCATAACACACACTAGCCCATACATATTAGTTAAACTTACATATAATTCAAACATATTAATTTTAAAGAATTTACAGACAAATTTCCTTTTTGGATGTGTTATTATGGTGCCCATCAATATTTTTGTTACTTGAAAACTTCTGAGACATTTTTTATCAATATAAAATATGTACCATTCAATATAGGAGCCATTAAATATATTTTTTACTTAAACTAAGTGATTTTAAGCCAAAAAGAGTTTTGTAAATGGTGTTCTTAATTAAATAAACATCTCGGTGTGTTTATTATATTAAACACACTAAACATTTAATTGTTTAGCATTGACAATGAAAATTTATTTTCTAAAATAATTTTAAATTATTATAGTGAAATTTGTAACGATAAAAAAACCACCATCATAATAAAAAACAAAAACATAAAAAAATAAATACAGGTCACTTAATAGTGCTATTTGGAAGAGGAAAGTTAGTGCATTATATTACACTGGGCGCAACAATAAATAGATATTATCTTTTAAAAACGGACAAGACTGACAAGATTCTTTGTGACATGGAACAATAAAAGAACCACCAACATCGCTACATTATATTTCAGAGGGCACACTGCAAAATAGACGTCGTTTTAAAAAACAACTGACAGAGTCGAAAAGGTTTGGATCTAATTTAATAACGGGTCCCCCTCCTTTATATGTCAAACACCCTATATATAGTAAGTACACAAACCCATTCAATCTAAAGTTCCTAAAATTAAAAACCATAATTGTGAAGTGGTAGAGGGAGATAAACCCTAAGGTGAAATTTTGCAGTCACATAAACAAAAATAAATAAGGGCTTAAGGTAAGTATTGATTTTTTTTTTTTTTTAATTAAATTCAAATAGGAACAAATATCATAAAAATGTTTACTAGTAAAATAAATAGTAAACTTTTGATTATGCAAGGTTTTATTTTTTATTTTTATTTTTTCTAAAATTTGAATAAATTTAATAAAAATTGTAAAAAAAATTAACAATAAAATCTATAGTAAAATTTAAAATTTTTGTTATGCAAGGTTTTTGAGTGAATCACCATATCTTTCACATTTTGATCTTTATGTGGTTCCAAGATATTATTCTACTCCATAGTGCTTCTAGTATGTCTCTCTTTCAAATGATCTCTCTTTTTATTAAACCTCACGAAAATTGTAAAAAAAATTATTAGAAAAATCAACAATAAAATTTAAAAATTTTACTATGCAGAATTTTGAGTGAATCGCCATACATTTCAACTTGTGATCTTCTGAATAGTTTTGTTGTTCCAAAGTATTATATTGTTGCACAATGCTCCATGTTTGTCTCTCTTGAAAATCAAACCATTGAAATTTTGGGAAAAATGATGAAATAATGAATAACTTCTTACTATTTAAAAGAATTTATGAAATTATATTTCGAAAAATAAACTTCTGCTTATTTTTGAATTTGAAAAAGAACACTTGCGATTTATTTTTCACTTTTTTTCCTAAACATTAGTGTGTTAGATAGTAAACAACATCATTGTTTTTATGCATAATCTACGACTACGTACAAAAGTATCTTCCCTAAGCTTGATGGCCTAACCTAGAACAACAAAAGGACAAAGAAGCTAATGATTCCCTTAAATTAAATAGATAATGGGATGAAGCCTACCTAGAATTTGTCGTATGCTTTGCTCCTCTCTTGGATTCTATGCTCCAATCACAATAATTAGAACCTTCACAATAAAACACCACAAGCCAATGATCTACGGAATCTATGTAGCATCATCTAATCACCTTATTCAATGGATCAACATGGCATCAAAATACATGAAATCATAACATCACATATAGGAAAACAATGAAATATTTTTACTAATAGAAATGAAGTGATTTACGATCAAATATAGGCATGTATATTGTAGAAGAGCTCCTCCAATTTGACTTGTTCCTCCCTTGCCACAAATTGTACCTCTATGTCACCCTAATGCATGAAAAAATGAATCTCACAACAAAAGAATGAGGGTAGAATCTATCTCCAAAATCCAACCCCTACCTTGTGGATGGCCACAAATATATAGAAGAGGATGATAAGTTGAGATTTCTTATCCATTTACAAATCTAGGCTTGAGATCCACTCTTGATGGGAGGATGAGCTCAAAGGAAAAGGGATGAAATATCAAAGGTATGATAGGATATGGTTCAATACTTTCATGCAATTTAAATAGTTATAATAACTCCTGGAAGTTTCTTGAAGAGAAAGCTTCAGGATTATTTTTATTGTTCCTGAATTTATATAATAAACACACACCTAGCAAGGGGAAGTCTGTTGGTGATCAACGTAGGCCCAAAGAGGGTCAACATGCTGGTGAACACTTTCCAATGAAGGGATAGGGTGTGTTGGACCTAAAACTGACTAAAATGAAGGAGTTTCAAGAAGAAACTTGAGGATTTGAGTGAGGCATGCTTATGGATTTGTGTAGGGAGTATGAAAAAGTGTTCAAACGATGTGAATGATCCTGTTTGAAACCCTACTGACCAGATGAAACAAAATTTCTTATAAAAAATTCCCCCCTAAAGTGCAAAGTCAAAAATGACAACCGATGACTGAAGTGCTTTACCTTGTGACAAGTTAGGATCAAGAACAATCGACGAGATCATCTTCTATTACAATACATTTAAATCATGACATCCTTGCTAAGGGAGGCATACCCATGCTTAACACATAAGCTTAACATTACATGTACAATGATAAAAATACACGTCCACTGATGAAGAATAGTGGACCAATGACTGGATGAATGTCTGTATGATCATAGCCATCATACATTGTGAACTTGTATTCATCCTAAAATCACAACCTAAATGGATGAAACTAGATCTGGGGTCTTCTATCTCGTTCACATGACCATTCAATGTACAATACTAACCATGTGAATCAATGAGTTGGAGTTGAACATGGTAGATACCATATGATTACATGCCAATGATGTAAGTTGTTAACAGACTCGAGAGAAACCACTAATAATTTTAATGTCTCTCAAGAGACTGCAGTACAATCTATATGGTGTGAACGAATGAGTTGAAGTCGAACACCACACAAAATCTTTTTGTCGACGAACATTTATTTAAACCTGTTTTCGAGAGTGAGGAAACTTGTCATTGATGTATGCAAGTACAAAGGTACCAAAAGGGTCTTTTCTAAGTCAAATTCATGGATGACGAGATGATTTCAAGAGGAAGCGACCCATCATAGGAGGGCCTCGATGTATCCACCATCAAAGACACAAAACGAGTATCATGATTTGATACAGAATGATTATAATATAGAACTGAATCAGGAACAACATATAGGGAATGAAGGCTTAAGAGTATTTTAGTAGATATTGACTTAATGAATTCTCTTCAAAATATCGACGACACTAAATGGAGTTGGAAGCATTCACCCAAAAATGAAAATGGAAGCTTTGAAATGGTTTGATGAACCAAAAGACAAGAATATTTCCAAACCTAAAAACAATGGAGATGAAGTGGACGAGTATCAATTTTCAAGAGCATTTCACTGCCACTAACAAGTGGAGTACCCTGTTTTCCCAATTTTCCAAATCAAACTAGCAAATACTTATTTATTGTTTAACAAGATTGAGGAGGATAACAAATTATTGATCTGTAAGCTCATCCTTTAGATGAATCCCGCAGAGTATGTTGAACGAAGCCTGAGAAGGAGTGGTTTGGTCTCGTCGTGATCAACAATTCCATCGTTTTTTTTTTTAATGTTTTTACGATTCTAGCAGAGGTAAAACTAGACATATTTTTCATGTTTAGAGAGTTTGAAAAAGAGGAAAAAAATAAAACTCGAGATGTTCTTTTTCGTAAATAGTCCCTTGAGTTCGAAAAGGCAGAAAATAATACCCAAGAGAACCTCTTAGCCATGATCAACTAAGGTATTCCTTTTTCGTACATATTTTATGTCGGTCTGAAAAAGGGTTAAACTTATACTCAGTAGCCTTCTTTTCATTTACTGACTATTTCGAAAAGAAAAGTGCTCGACAATATTTTCATATTTTGGGTGTTTGAAAGGAGCTAAAAGATGACTTCTTCAAAAGGATAAAGTGGTATAAAAGGTGGCAACTTTTCCAGTCATGGTGTAACTTTTCAAAACACGTATAGGTTAAGAGGTTGGCTAATAAGACCCCTCATCTCAATTATTCCTCAGGAAAGGGTAAAACAAAGTGAAAGTGTATGATCAACCAAGTAGACGGTGATGGTGGAATGAGAAAAAAATTCTCATCTGGAAAAAATAGGCTGATAAAAATGGGAATCACAATAGATATGATGAGAATGGTTTCATTTTTACACAATCTTGAAACATGTGGAAACTATGCTTGAGAATACTTGAATATGGTTTCATTTTTTCACAACCTTGAAACATGAGAAAATTTTTTCTCAAGTGGTTTCATTTTTACAAAATCTTGAAACATAGGAAACTATGCTTGAAATAAGTTTTCATGCCGTAACATAATGACTCAATTCAAGGTACATGCCCCCCAAGCTTCATTTCATTCACCTAAGTATACTACTAGTTACTAATAGCAGGATGGAATGAAGGTTCATTTATGAGATCAAGTGAAAGAATCGATTAGGAATTTACAATATCTAATCAAAGTCTCGAGTTTGAAGGGGATCTGTTTCATTTTTTAACGAGCATGACACAAGAAAATAACTATGCTCATGACACCTTGTTTCATTTTTTAATGAGATTAACACATGAAAAGAACAATGATCAAGGGATCTTGTTTCATTTTTTAACAAGCTTGACACAAGACAATGAAATTTTCTTCTAGACATTGTTTCATTTTTTAAGGATATTGACACAATAAAAAGAACTTTTCTCCGAAATCCTTGTTTAACTTTTTAAGGAGCTTGACACAAGAAAAGGAAATATGCTCTGGGAACTTTTTCATGACCCATAGAAGGCCATGTATTACAAGAGGTTATCATCAAATGGCAGAACCAATCTCTAGAAAGGATACATATTAGTGGATCCAAAAGAAAGATCAGGCAGAAATTCCCCTAGTAAATGACTTAATGTATCTCCTACTAGATCATTAGTAGACACATGCATGCAACATGTTGCCACATAATTAATCTATGAACCACTTTGAGATAAGGACCATTTATGGAAGCTGGTTGATTGGGACTCAGATTAGGACCAAAGAAAGAAACTTGGTCAATGGTCATGATTCTTCCTTCATGTGGGAAACACATTACATGAAAGAGTGAAGAGACAAGATCTCATATGACATAAACATAGCCATGACTATGGAGTAAATTAAAACCAAAAGCGCCTTATACTACCATCACATCAATATAGAAAATATTTCCTCCCAAAGTAATAAGAAATTGAGGAATGATCCCTAATGGTTCAATGGTTCCTATATTAAAATCCAAAATATTTTGGGTAACGAGCACAAATTGTGGAGAGCCAAAATCTTACCAAGAAATTAAGGACATAATACTAACATATGTGGCTTCATCTATGAAAGTGTCGAGTATGACCATACTATAAGCATGTACTATGACCTAGAAAGGCATGTAAGGAGGAAGATGATATATTTCTACATGACTCTAATGAAAGGAAGTGACCATATGACTTGGAGGGGGTGTCATGTGAATGGGAGAACTGCCCCCTTGTGCTGCGAAAATAGGAGAATTTCTCCCTTTCACCTTGGGAATGTGAGGATTTCCTTGAATTGTTGTGGGAACAAGAGGATTGTCCCCTTGTACCATTGGAATGGGTAGATTTCCTCTGATTTAATTCAAATATGAAGAAATGAGAAGAACCTGAGTGGTGTGAAGTTCACTCTCTACGAGAAAGGTACAATTGACTTAAGGTGGAATTGGTTCAACCATTTTCTAAACCAATGGTTGGTTAGGAACTGACTCATGGGATTGATGTTTAGATAGAGTGGGATTGATTTGATTTATATTCTTATTAATCACTTCATTAACTAGTGGAGGATTGGGAGAAATCTTCTGGTAACCAGTTTCAAGTTGAGGATGAGAACCTATAAGGTTTTCCAACACTTTTGAGGTTTCATCCAAATAAGGAAAAAGGTGAATATGATGATTCCATTAACATAACCTAAAGTGAAACTTGACTTTAATATTTTTCTCATGGACCTTATTAATCACTAGTAGATGGGTTTTCACCAGCATGATCTCCAGAGGCTGATGAAAAAGAACGATGTGATCCTATAGATCACACTTATAATATCTTGGTAATACTAGGAAAATCTCTAATAAAGTGGTGACCATGACATAATTTTCTAGGGAATTTAACTTTAGAGTGTTGATTGGTATATTTTTTCATACTATTTGCGTCGGTAGCAATGATATTTTGGTTTCTCACCTGCTTATTTTTCTTCTTCTAAATCTTCCTTTTCTTCTTATTCTTAGCTTCCTGGTTACTAAAATCAAGAATTTCATTGGGAAAGGAGGAAGAAAGGGGTGAAGAACAATAAGTGAAGAAGGAAAAGGGTCAACTTTAGGATCAACTTGAAGTTGATGTTGTTTAGGTGGGGGAGAAATTGGTTAAGGAGAAATTTGGGCATTCAGAACTATAATGGTCGAAAACAACCAAACTGGAAAACCAATGGTAAATCGAGGTAGGGACAACGTTTCCATATAAGGAGAAATAATATTTCCAAAATAAGGAAAAGGACCAGAATTCCCATAAGTGGAGTTTCCTTGATTGGTGGAGTTAGGAACTGTTTCCATTATTCTTAACCTAAGATCCAATAATGATTTGTTCCACGGTGAGGATGTTGTTCCACAATATATTGATTGATTTTAGAAATTAAAGATACAAAAAAAAACAAAGGGGTAACTAGGCAGATAAGGATACCAAGAAACTGTGAACTACAATATACAACATTGGAGAACCAAGTATTTAGGTATGGGAAGGAAATTCCGTCGAATGATGTGTCTGATGTATCACAGTATACAAGGTGACCGACTCAATTACCTATGGTGAGGATAGAAACTTATGGTGGACTTCCAAAATATACTCAATGGTACATAGAAGTGGGGCCCGTAGTAGTTGTTTCTAATGCATAACCATTCCTTTAGACTATTCCCATATACTTATCATGTGTAGAGTGCCATCCAATATACCCAAAGGTAGGCGGAGAAAAATCTAGTACACTTACGTACGTGGAATGTGATATCACCCCTAGAGTGCAATGATGGGAAACAATGATAGCTACTATGTTTAACGATGCGGGAACAAGTCTCTAGCCTAGACCTCTATGTGTGTCGTTAAGCTTCAAATGGTCCTTAGGTTAATTGAGATGAATTTTAGAGTTTATATTGAATTATGTTTAGTTTCAAGGCTCAAAACTCGATTTCACTTGAATACAACTCTAATGAAACTAATATGACAAAAATAACTCTTTTCATTTTCCTTTTAATAATGAAAGGCCTAAATAATTAAGGGAAGAATAACTCAATCAACAATGCAACAAAAAATTGATGCAACAAGCGATCTCCTCAACTTCACTATTCGAATCAGAATCAAATCCCTATATGCAATGTGAATAATTGTTTTTCTTTTCTTTTCTTTTAATGTTTCAAATGAAAAGAAGCATATGAATGCAAATTGATCGTTGACGAAAAGAAACCACTCACTTTTAACTATAATGTAAAATTTACTTTTCAAATTCAACAATCAATATATACATATAAACCAGAATTGACAAGAAGAAAGAAAGAATAAACAAAATATTATCAAATTTTACCCCCCCCCCCCCCCGCTCCTCGTGATTGAGGGGGGATTTGAAAAAAAGAAAGAAAAAAAACACAATTTCACACACAAAACCCTAGATACAATGCATGGCGCATAATATTTTTCTTTTCGTTTTCACTTAATTTTCATATGAAAAATAAGATATATGTCTAATCACTGATAAAATAAAAATTTTCAGAATGATGACTAAAACACCAATTCATTCAATCTCTCAATGATCAAACAAATTAATTCACTAATCACCTAATGATAATAACAAAGGAAAATATAAAATAATCCTTATCAAAGGCACACAAAACCAAAATAAAACCAAATAGGGCTTTAGAGATATGACAAGACACTCAAAGACTCAAGGAAGAGCAGTTGGAACAAAGTTGGATAGAAATAAAATAAAGACAAAATGAAATTTATGTATGGATAGGGGTCAACACAGGTGTTTAAGGGGCTCCTATGCTATTCAACACAGGAAAAAATATGGCTCAAGTGAGGTGAAATGATGTGTCTCGAGCCCAAAGGGAGCGTTGGTCAATGGATGCAAGGTTCTGACACAAAATTGAAATTGAAACTCAATGACAGGTCTTCCTAGGTCTATGTTTGACTGAGTAAGAAAGTGAAGGTCTGAAGAAGAGGTAAACAAACACTAAGGAAAAGGAAACCACCAAGGGAATAAACCATTCCCCAACGAAGTCACCATTTTTTTATGTGGAATCTATGACTGTGAACAAAATTATCTTCCCTAATATCGATGGCCTATGATAGAAAAATAAAAGGACAAAGAAGCTAAAGTTTCCCTTAAAGTAAATAGATAATGGGATGAAGCCTTCCTGGAATTTGTTGTATGCTTCTCTCCTCTCTTGGCTTGTATGCTCCAATCGCTATAATTAGAGCTTACAAAATCAAACACCAAAATCCAACGATCTACAACATATATGTAGCATCATCTAATCACCTTATTCAATGGATAAACATGGAATCAAAATACATGAAATAATAACATCACATATAGGAAAACAATGAAATATTTGTATTAATAGAAATGGAGTGAGGTACAACCAAATATAGGATTTGATCTTGTAGAAGAGCTACTCCAAGTTGAATTTTTCCTTCCTTGCCAAAAAGTGTACCTTTATGTTAGCCTAATGCATGGAATAATTACTCCCATAGTAGAAACATGAGGGTAGAGTATATCTCAAAAATCCAGCCCCTAGCTTGTGGATGGCCACAAATATATAGAAGAGGATGGTAAGTTGAGAGTTCTTATCCATTTACTAATCTAGGCTTGAGATGCACTATTGATGGGGGGATGAGCTCAAGATATAAGTGATGAAATCTCCAAGGTAATATAGGATAGGATTTTATACTTTCATCCAAGGTAAATAGTTATAAAATCTCTTCGAAGCTTGTAGAAGAGGAAAATCCGTGATTCTTTTTATTTTTCCCAAATTTCTAGAATCAGTAGACCCCAAGCAAGGGGCAACCTACTGGTGATCAACATAGGTCGAGAGAGGTTAAACCTTCTCGTGAACGTTGGCCAATGAAGGGATAGGGTGTGCTGGACCTAAAAATGACTGAAATGAAGTAGTTTCAAGAAGAAGCTAAGAGAGTTGAGAGAGGCATGCTTAGGGCTTTGTGTAGGGAGGATGAAAAAGTGGTCAAAGGATGTGAATGATCCTGTTTGAAGGCCTATTGACTAGA
This sequence comes from Pinus albicaulis, assembly GCA_034641835.2. Taxonomy (NCBI): domain Eukaryota; kingdom Viridiplantae; phylum Streptophyta; class Pinopsida; order Pinales; family Pinaceae; genus Pinus; species Pinus albicaulis. Next base: position 141,626,341 of record CM076569.1, on the reverse strand, counting down.
TGCGACAAAATGACCTTTAAAAGTTGTTTTTACAAGTAAGATTCATCTTTTATGATAAATTACCAGTGCAGTAATTTTTTTAAATGCACTGACATGATAGAATTCCTTTCTTTATTTTCTAAATATGAGAATGGTGAAATTAATATTTTAAGGCAATGGTGCATTTTTTACTTAATTGAATCAATGCATTAATTGTTATAAGAGCACCAACATGATATAATTATTATTTTTTAAATCTCATAAATAGGTGCATATCAGTGTTTTTTTTATATAAAGGCATCGATGTTATATTATTTACAAGAACACCGATATAATATAATACTTTTTTTTGTATGAAATCCCATAAACAAGTGAGATTATTATTGTAATGCATAGTGAGGTTTTTAATCAAATGCATCGACGTCGTTAATTTAGAAGTAGAATCGATATGATATAATTAATTTTCTTATTTCTTGTAGGTTTTAACCCTATACAAAAATTACCTGCAAAAAAATTCTTATAACAGAAAATATAGAATGATGAGAGAATAATATAAATATACATAGAGAATTTCCCCTGGATCCCAAAACCAGGACTACCAGATTGGTTTTTCATTATATTCCTTTCAATATTACAATACACATATATACATTCTGAAGCATTCATAAACCCAAATCCATAACTCTGGATTAGAACATAACCGTAGTTCCTTTGACTGGATCTACAAAATACCATGGGCAGAAAACCATCAAGCCAAAGACCATGTGCAAAACCCATGCACAAAACCATGGGTAGGTCCACCCCCCATCCTTGGATATGCCTAACTATTATTTGGTCCATATAACAAAAATTTCCCGGACCCCATCGTGGAAAGAATATAACACACACCCAACAATTCTCAAAATCCCAGAAATACATGATTTTTTTATTTTAAAGGATCAGTGCAATTTTTATTTAAACACGTGAGTGCCTGGGGTTTTATAAGAGAACCAATATGATAGAATTAAATTTTTTTTTTGAAACCCCAGAAACATGTGTTGTTATTATGTTAATGCATAAATGCATTTATTATTTAAAAGTACTGTTGATGTTAGGTTTGATATGAGCACCGATAACGTTTAAAAGGCATTTAAAATTTATTTTCACATAATATGACATATTCCTCTCAAATTATCCTTCAGGATGGATCGACATAAGTCACAATAGTTCATAGTATAAATTTTCCTCTTAAGGTTGCCTTATTATCGATAAATGGTTTCAAAACTATATTGAAATTCATATTGTGGTTATATGGTTCTTGAAATTAATTTTAGGTATGCACATAAAAATTATTTCTGATTTTTCTCAAATTTAGTGAGGAAATATCATAATATCAAATCGCCAATTCTTCAAATTCTAGCTCATTTTCAAAGTATTTCGCGGATTTCTCCCTTTCCATCTCTAGTAAGCTCAAATTTTATTTATATTTCGATTATCTAATTGATTTTTTTTTTATCCATGTCAATTTGAATAAAAATGTATCCAAATTTGTAGGATCATGATTTAGAATTGAGTTTAGATGCAAAAATATTCCTCCATGTCAAAAACATCGGAAGTTGTTATCAGGAACAACATATGACAAGTAGTTGGTAGATGAAAATGGACAACTGCTTCACCCTGCCAATTGGAACATGGCATCTTCCAACTGCAATCTTGGATCAATGATGGTAATAATTATTTGGTATAATGTAATTTCAAAAAACCAAATTCATTGCACTTACTTATATCAATGATGTAATAATGTTCAATATTTTTTAAATTAGGATTCTAATGATGATGAGTGACCCACCTGCAATTTTATAGTGCACCCCACTACAACGCCAAATTGAGATAAGGTTGCATTAAGAACAAGACACAAAGAGGAAACATACAAGGAATGGTTGAATCAACAACCTATTCAATTCGCACTACGCAGTGATTCACCAATTAGAAATGACTACAACAATAGTAGTTCTTCATTACAAGTTGGCAATAGAGGTAATCAGATAGTGTTTGGTATGGATGATTACTTATCGGATATGACTGCCATGAAGAAAATGTTGTTAGATGTATTCCAGAATGATGAGCTAGGGGATGATGTTCATATCACTGATACCTTATTCGATAGACTGAAATATTCTTCCACTACCCCTCTCTTTGGACCTGAGGGCCATTGAAAGTCTACTCAGCTAGGGACAACAACGTTACTGTATAATTTGAAAGAAAATTTTGGCGTGTTGACTGCATTTTTCTCCTCTATTTAAGTAATTGACCTGCATGATTGATCAAGTCCCTTATATTTTGAGAAAACTTGTCACACAATCAACATAAAAATGGTCAATTTTATGAACGATAAATATAACAATGTAACCTATCAAACCAGAACTGTAAACTCAAAACGAGAAATCTAGCCAACAAACAAACAAAAAAACATGAAAACCCAACCTGAAAATGAAAAGTGTTGATGCTGCATCAACACTTTTTTTTCAGGGTTTCAACATTTTTTTAAATTGGTAGGAAAATCCTATAAAAGCCAATTTTTTTGTGCAAAAAGCACCCTAAAAAGGAAATTCGTCGATGTTGGAATAACGACTTTTTTTTGGGTAAATTCTCAATATTATTTAGCAGTGACATTAAAAATAAAATATCATTACTTCGAAAAACTTTAAAATTCCAACAATTTTCAGGCATGACATTAAAGATAAAATATCACGTCTATGAAAAGCCTTAAAATTCCAATATTTTTAGACATGGTGTTAAAGATAAAAATATCATGACTCTGAAAAACCTTAAAATTTTGAGAAATTTTCAACCATGGAATTAAAACCAAAGATAGTGACTACAAAAAACCTTAAGTTTATAATATAAATCAACCCTGGCATTATGAAAAAATTATATGACTAAAAAAACTTTAAAATGAACACTACCAAGAGTACTTTATTTTTTAAATGTTAAAACTATAACTATTTTAAAACCTTAGCTTAAGAATACTTGACACATTGCAACAAAAATTTAAAAATCAACCATCAAATTGACACACAGTGTAGGTGAACTCAACCCATTGCCATGAAAACTTGAAAACCAACCATGAAATTGACACATTGTGGGGGGCGAACTTGATCCATTATAACAAAAACTTTAAAATCAACTATCAAATTGACACATCATGGGATGAGATTGCTAGTCAAGAATCGACATACACCATGTAGAAAAAATAAAGTAAAACAAAAATTAAAACACTGAAATAAATTAAAATTAAAACAAAAACAAAAGCTGAAAAAAAACAAAAAACTTAAGAAAATAATAACAAGTAAATAAAATATATATTAAAACATAAAAAATGCCAAATGAAATCAAATAGAAAAAATATATATATAAGGATAAAAAACCAAAAAAAAAATTCAAATATCAAAAATTTGAAAAAAAAAGGAAACTTAAAAAAAAATACCAAACAAAGAAAAAGAAGAAAAAAAGAAAAGGAAAAATAAGAAAATATTAAAAAAAAAACGTAATTTAACCAAAAATAAAAAATAAAAAATTAACACAAAAAAATAAAAAACAAAAAAATAATACATAATTGGATAATCACAAAAAAAACAAACAAAATAAAAACCATTAAAACAAGCATTTAAACATAAAAAATAAATAAATAGTTCAAATTGAAAATAAATAAATTAAGTAAATATATAAAAGTAAAAGTATTTAAAAAAAAGTCATTTAAAAGAAAAGAAAAAAAAAAAAAACTTAATTAAAATTAAAAATATAAAATATATAAAAAAAATCAATTTTAAATTTTTAAAAATAAATAAAAATAAAATAAAATAAACATAATAAAAAACACAAATTTCCTTCTTGTCGTATTTCTGGAATCGGCCTGCAGGCCTAGCCAACCGAGGGACCGTGACCTAGGGCAGGCGAAGCTTTCTGCATCTCAGCCTGCCTTCAGCCATGACCCTTAGGGTGGTTGGTCCTGCAGGCCAATTGCGACGATCGACCTACAAGCACAACCGACCGAGGGGTCGCAACCTAGATAGGCTTGAAATGCGTGTAACTCATCCCAATGAGACAATTCATGATGACCATGAGCGAAAAACGTACTTAGATGTGACAGGTAGTCAACTCGACGACTATGTGGCGAAACGAAGGTTGGGTAGCGATGAAACTAGCTACGCATAGTGGATGGGCGCGCACCAACAAACATAGTGACGAACAACATGGTTGGTGACTTTGCGAAGTTTACCTGGTGACCGAGTGAGGATAAGTACGAAGAAAAAGAGATACATGTGAATAAGCTAAGTGTTGGGCGTGGAGAATTTATAAGGCCAACAATGGTGGTAGGCCAACGTTATGAAATTAATCACACCGTAACCATGGGCTTTGCAGACACAAGTGAGGGTCTGATTCATATGGGATGAGCCCCAATTTTAAAGGAAAATGCGTGGATGAAACATATATAAATGGGTGGAGTCGTGTGATGGAGAAGGGCATCAATCAGTCAAACCATCAGTCTTAAACACATTCAAGAGATTTTGTACATAGAGGAAGCGGATTGAGCGAAGGGTCAAAGGCAGAGGCAAACCACATCCAGATAAGGTGCAAACTTGGGTCGTTATTGTTCAAGTATGCACTCGTACTGCATGCAGGACATCATTCAAGTCTGCGGGTTGAGTCATGTTACAAACCACAGTGCATTCAGGAAATACGTGTGGGTTGGGTTCTCATGCATAGTTAGGTTGTCTATTAAAATGTGTTTAACATAGTAACGCGTGGATGGGAGTGCGTGAACGAAGCTCTGCGGAAGCGTGGAACAGGTCGGGTCGGGTCAGAAATGACCCAAACGTATTCAAAAAATGCATGCAGGAGCCAAGGGCATCTGTGACATCGGTGACCCGCCTGAACACATATTCTGGAAGAATTACACAAACACGTTTTGAAGGGATTTTTGGATTCTTGATTGGCTATTTGGACTGTTGGGAAGTTTTAAAGCTAGACCAAGAGACAAACACACTTTGGAAAGAGGTTTAAGTGTTTACACAGGCTTGGCATGTATAATTATTGGAAATTGTACATTATTATTGAAACATAATGTTAGACACTCATCTTCGGGAGTTGCCCCTCCCTTGAATGTATGGGAATTCATATGGATTGATGTTGATTTTTAATGTTGTTTTTATATCTGCTACATATTGATAAATAACACTGGAAAATTAATGATTTAAATTTTTGAGGATAGGCGTAGTCTACTTACTGATTATTATGAAAAGAGAAGTAAGGTAGTGTTGCACCCGCTGCATTATTTGGTTAGAAGACTACCACGAGTGTAGGTTCATGACAATTGGTATCAGAGATGGAAGCTCCTTACCACGTACCAATGGAAATGGGATTTGATTTCGGAGTTGGTACCTTTGAAGGAAGCATGAATACTGATGTAGGGTTGCAGGACGTATTGTAGCTTGGAACTATAAGGTTGAGTAGGGGAAAGACCATGGTTGGGCCGAAGCTGAACTGATGAGGAGATAAATTTTTAAGGCTCATCAAGAGATCGAGAACATGATAAGGCATTGGAAGGACGAGAAGCAACAATATCACAAGGCTCTGGTGCAAGTGTTTGAACACTTGGGACACATTGCAGATGGGTTGATAGAGATGCATAAATCCTTCGAAGACCTTCATGGGAAAACTAATGGACTTGAAGGACTTGACATGGAGATACAACATGGTAGCCAAAGACTTTGGTAACTCATGTACGAAAGAGTTCACTTGAAGGAAAATAGTGCGAAGTTGCGAGCTAAAGTCAAGGACATTGAAGATGAGATCAAGAGGGACTTTCTTGATGCTAAACCCACTATTTTGAAGAAAGAAGAAAATGCATATGTTGACACAATTGAAGAAGATCACCACACTATAATGATTGGTGCACTTCGATTGGAAGGATTGAATATATGTCATATTGGGGCACTTGAACAACATTTGAAGAGGAAGAAGCTTGATGTAACACAAGCTGACCCAAAATTAGATTGTTCTATGGATTCTCATGAGATTTCATACACTAAGAGATCTTTCAAGATGAGACATTGCTCGAAAGACAACTTGGAAGTCAAAATTTTTAAGAATATTGCGGATATAAGGCGCAAGACCAAGACAAGGAATGATGAAAGTTATTTGGAATTTAGGTTTGTGTTAGTGACCGTACATGGAAATAAATTTTCAGCCTTGGTAGATACATGAGCTACTCATAGTTTCCTTAGTTGAAAGGCAACTACTTCTCTTAGGAAGAGGAAGGCTGGTATAGAGAAAGAGTTGAGTTCTTTCAAGGCAATCAATTATGGGATGAAATCTACGAATGGTGTTATGAAAAATGCACACTTGAGAGTAAGCTCATGGTTTGGACAGATGGATTTGAGATTAATTGATATGGATGATCATGCTATGTTGTTAGGGCAAGAATTTATGGTTGCAGCACAAGCCATACCAATGGTGGACCAAGATATACTCTTGATTCTTGATGGAGGGAAAACTATGATGATTCCTATGACAAGGAAGATTCGCTTGGGATATCAACCAAGAATGGAATCATTTATCCTATACGAGAAGGACCCTGATATGAACCATGAAAAAATGGAGCATTGGGAACTTGGATGCATGGCTCAAACAACAAAGGAATAACAAATGATTGACCTTGTTGCAAGAGACCTGAAAGAGATGAAAAATAGAGAAGGGAAGATTACTTCACTTCTGGAGCATGTAGCAGATACATATACTAGAGATCTTCACGAGGATGATGTTATGGAGAATACTTCTCCCAAGACAGGACCAGGGAATGATTATGCAGGTATATATCTAGCTGGCATTGTGGACTATTGTAGATATGCTATGGGCATATATGATTTTCAGCTGACAAGGGATAAACTTGGAAAGATTGGATGCACTCAAGAGGAGTTTGATGCGGTACATGAGTATTTCAAGACTCAGTATCAATCTGATACATGGGCAGATGAAAGCCAGGGAGGCAACTTCCTGGCCCTTGCTTTGCAGAAAACATTTGGAGGTGGGTGTGTGTGGTTCCATAACACATAGAAGGACTGCACCACCCTCACAAAGGGCCATTTAGGTAAGGGTCCCTCACACATTTTGTGATGATTGGAAGGATGTGGCTACTTTGGCATTTTGATCTTAGAGAGCACATCGATTAGCATCATGGACAACATATTGCAGATGGAATGAAGATTGACTGCATGGACCTGGATATGGCTCATTTACATTATGTTGCAGACGGAATGAAGATGAATTCATGGACCTAAACATGGATTAATTTATTGGGATGGATTTTTTATTGAGTTGATGATGTGACAAGATGCTAGAGAAATGACTGACGGATGGCATGAGGATGTACATTCTTATGACGAGGACGCATAGTTCAACTAATCACTATATTTGTTCAAATTATGCAGGCTAGCAATGCACGAAGTTGTGTTGGATGTTATAGACATATTGATCTTTGGCAGGAGATATGACTGATTTTATATCAGGTGGTATCATGGTAGAAAATATTGACATGATGGTATCAACGACACGTGATGACATGGACACTATACGTTGTAGAGATTACATGTAGCTTTAGTGGGGAAGCTTGATTTTCCATGATGGAGGTAGCATGTGGATTTTGTGACATGTTTGATTGATGATCATGTATTTTTAGTAGGTCATCATGACTCGTTGCTGCCCAACCTTCGTTTTGTCGCATAGTCGGCGAGTTGACTTCCCATCGCATCCAAGTACATTTTTCACTCTCGGTCATCATGACTCGTCTTCAAATCAGCCCTGTAAATTCATAGGTGTAGCTTCATTATGCAACTAGGTTATATTGCTTCTATGCATTAGATAAAATGAACGTGATTTACCTTTATCATTATTGAGCGTTTGATTATCTTCTTGCATATATAATAGGATTTACTTTAGTCATTTATTTTATTTCAAGTTAACATAGGTTTCTTTTCCATTTATTTAATATTCCAAACATTTCTCGTAGCATAGTGGTCTCTATGCATCTTGATTCACTTCATTGCATCATATCAACAAAAGAAGGACACATTACATGTTGCACACATTATGTTGACACCTCTTAAATTTGTACGAGCTCTGGATTGATAATTAAAGTTGGTAACCTTGCTAGTTTCAACGTTAGTGTTGCAATATTGAGGCCCGCCATACTGCAAATGAACATTTGTCAACAAGTTGCTTCCTGGAAAAATTGTTTGTGACTGTCAAGGCTCATGGAAGAGAAAAGTTGCAACATGCAAGCTATAAGAAAAAAGTACTTTTGAAATTTTCTTGTGAATATTTGGATTTTTCACAATAATCTTGCATGATTGTTCAAGTATATAATATTTCTGTGAAGATATTAAAGGAAAAATAGTTAAGATAATTGAGGAACATGCATGTTGTGTATAAGATATTGGTCGTTTCTTTACCAAAGATATGACTGCATGAGAAGTTAGAAAGACAAAAATAAATAACTATGTTGGTAGATTTGGTGCTTTGAGAAGATGAATCTGCAAGAATATTCTCTTCTTGCACCTTTCTCACTTTCCTTGTATCGATTTATTGACATCCCTTCCCTTCGAAATTTTCACTTTGTTAAATATCTTCATGCTAGAAATGAACTCTTGCAACTACAAAGGTGCTCAGCCTAAGTCTCTTAGTAGCATACATTCTCAAGATCCTCTACAATTGAAAATTATTGACACCATCATAAAACTTCAGGACCAATGGAAAAATATTTCTTTACTTTTGAAACAATTTAAGGATCTAAAGTGAAAAATGGCTCACCAAGAGTAAAATCTAGACACCATTTGTTAGAAACTATAAAATTGCATGCTCAACTTTAGGAAACAAAATATTAGCCATCAAAACGAAGTGTCAATAACATGTACACATGAATCCCCCTTCCTGGCCATAATCGAGCTCCAGATGAGGACACTCCACTACTATTTAATGACTTCTCATTGTAAACGTTTCCTTCTGTTAGGATTCTTCTGCAGAGCATATACCTGTCATATGGAATTTTATTTCTTCTTTAGTAGTCCTTTTGGTCTAACTTTTCTTCCCTCCTTTGCGGACAATTCTATGGAAGAATATATGCATCTTATCTTCATAATATTTTCCACGACTACGCGCGAATTTTTAGTATAATATTCTCATTTGTGAAGAAAAAAAATATTTCAAATATCTAATTATTTTCAGCTACTTATTATAAAATTATTATATTGAAATATGTCTCAAAGAAAGTATAATCAATCTTTGATCAAAAAAAATTCTCAATTCTCTACTACATTACATATTTTTATTGCTTGGTACTAAGAAGCATAATTTTGATTTCAATGAAGATTTATATATGTTATGAGATAATGAGGAATGTATTGAATAATTTATTTTGGGAGAGATTTAAAATCAAAAGAAAAAAACTAAAAATAGAAAGAGAGTTTCATGGGGAATGGGAAATTGATTATAAGTGGTTGAGAGAGACAATTCATGAAGGAAAAAGATATGAAATATATTACTATGAAGCACACTAGGTTGCTATACCCATGATGTACCATGGGGAATTGGAATTGGCTGGTTTACCTTGCAACATGATTCACTAGTTATTCATGCTAATTCAAGTATCCATAAAATTACACAGGAAAATAGATATATGGAAATGAAAGAAAAAAAAATCATTATAGGACACATCATGCATTGACTGCACAATCACAATTATGAAATTAGTTTATTGGAACAAGAAATAATATTTACCTCTCCCACAATATGAATCTCTTTTATGATTTGAAATATATGTACAAACACCATAACTTGTAAAGAGTAAAGACTACACAACATACACAAATAAAATATGTACAAAAGAATTCCTCTTTGTTATATGTTAGTATCTCAAAAAGGTTCACATTGCAAGAATGTTGGATAGTCCTTTTCTTTTCATTAGTGCTCAATGCAGGTATAAATTATAGTCTATAGAAACATCTTATGGTTTATGTGACATTTCTAGAACGAAAAGGTTTGTTACCTCCAATTTCACAGTTTTGAAAGCTCATAAATGTTTGTGATGGAATAGGTAAAACAACATATGAAACAATCGATAATTTAAAGTAAGTAAGTGGCCTTTCAAATATAATATTGATAGTTACTTCCAATTTCACAATTTTAAAGCTCATAAATGTTTGTGATGGAAGAGGGAAAATAACATATCAAAGAATCTATAATTTAAAGGAAATAAGCGACTTTTTGAATAAAGTATTGATAGTATTTACGATAACTAGTTCTTTGTCAATGGTTGGAAATGAAATGGCTTTGTTATTTTTCTAAAAAATGATGTACCTAATCTTATAGGTATTCATTTCATTGCTTACCATGAAAGTGAAATTGCATCAAATGATTCTAAAATAATACTTGAATTATTATTTGTTGAGAAAATAGGAAATAAAGTATATCATGAGTGCAAAATTATATTAAAAAAATTAGTCATCCCATTACATTTCAAGAACGTATGTAACTTGAACTCTTCGAGCTCTTCAAATACATGTCCAGTTAAATTACTTTCAAGAGTACAAGTCATGCACAGGCTTTTTTATCGATTCCTCCCATATTGACTTGGTGGAAGAATGAAAGGAATGACTCATGGTATGATAACACAAGAACCTTTTCAGTACAATTTTTCTTACATATGCTTGCAGATGTAATGTGTGAACTTAGCAATTTCAAAAAGTAATTTCAATATGGGTATGTTGATTTTACATGTTCATCTCAAATCATAGAAGTTACTATAAACACTTTAAAAAGGTGATTTTTATGAAGTGACACATCTGTAGATGGAAGATTATACTTATCTAAAATTTTAAATACCTATCTATTTTACTATCTAGTATTTTTTGACAAAGAGAGAGTTATTCATAGACATGACTTGTGATTTTTAGTGATTCGACATGCATATTTTGATTATGTTGATACACAAAAATAATCATTGAAACCCTTCATAGATGGTTCACTAGAAAGGGTAGAAAATTTTCAAAAAGGATATGCTCAAGCACTTATAGAGAGTTTGAATGGAAGATTCCTTAATCTTTATTTCTTTCTCTATGTAATGTTATTTAGTATTTGACATTATTTACATGATGCTAGTGAAAGATAAGGGAATTCGAAGCATTGGTTTCAATTTTTTTTTGATGACTTGCAAATACTTTAAGTGAGATAGAAGAAAACAAGGAATTAATTGATTTTGATGCTTGTATAAGAGATTTGCATTCAATTTTTAATACTGCATGTAAGGTTCTTGGACAAAGTTTTGTGTCACGGAGTTACATATAAATTTTCCAAATATGTGCAGGTTATGGTAGGAAATATTTACTATATATGAAAACACAAATGCATGTGAAAGAGGATTCTCAGGACAAAACATTATAAAGGATGTAGTAAGAACGCAAATATCATTGGACATGTTAGATGATTTTATGTGAGTGTAATTGGTGGGGCTTGATTCCTCAATTGTGAAATGGAATACATTATAAGAAGTTTAGAAACATGGTTAAGCAAAAAAGAAAATTAAATATTTAAGAATTTTGTTTATGTTTGTAGTAATGTTGTATTTGATGTGATGCAGATCACATCAAATATTTTGTATAAACTTTTGCAGTTTAATGATACATGTAAAAGTTTGCCGCACTTAGAAAGTTATGCAACTAAGCTGATTAAGTACAAATATGTTCAATTGGTTTGTCTTAATGTTTGATAATTTGTCCATCATGTAGCCACTCTCTTTCCTTCTTGTGAAAATCTTAGATTTCACGCTCATACAATTTCATAATAATTATTAATTCTTCTAATACTATTATCATTTTTATTAAAATTAAGTGATTTTATAACACTTGTAATTTCAATACATAGATTTCTTAGTATTTATAACAAAAATTAACAAACACATAGAATACATTGTTGGGTCATTTTACTGGGTAAATTAACACGAGCATTTAATTATCAATCCGGGTTTGTAGAACTTAGAAGCATCTCCAAAATATATGGATTTCAACCACAGTCAAGTTTAGAAGATGAATTATTGATGATTAGGGAAACCCATATTACAAATATAAATCTATCTTAATTAATTTCTAAACAATAGATCAAGATACATGAAATAATAATTGAAGAGGCTCTTTTCTAAGAGGTCCTGGTTGTCCTTCATCATTGATTTCATTCCATCATTAATGCTATTGTGAAGACAGGAATTCAGGAAAAAGCAGGAAAGGTTGAATCTTATTTTTTGAACTCTTAATCAGAGTTTTGAACTCTTAATCGGATAGAAGAAGTATTTAACTTAAATACTGGTTTGTCTCTTCGTATGTAGGAAAGAAACAAGATTAAGATCCATCAACAATTAAAGCATGTAAAGGAACATAAAGATAAACAAACCAAACATAAGCAACTGATTTAGAAATTGCAGCTACGAAATGAACTAAGAAGTGTACTTAGCTCGGTGTGGGGGCCCTCCACCCTTGCCTCGCACACTAAAGGTAAACTCAGCTACTTAAACTTATTCAATGCACGATAAAATCATAAATTATGTCTTCAGTTAACTTTAGAAAATAAGAATCTCAAATTCTCAAGTTTCTCCTCTTCTTCTACCTATTTTATATTCCATTCTACCATTCCCACTTGGAGAACGAGCACTCTTATTTATACATGAGTGATTTGAAAACAATATAAACAACTCATAATTACAAATCCACTTTTCTCCCAACCAATATCCCTATAATTACAAGATATGATCCCTTCAAATCCTCACTCATCTCTCACAAATATTGGATAAGATATGTTATCCAAATCTCCATGATCTTCTCCTTGGAATCTTCCATGATCTTCTTCTTGGAATCTCCATGATCTTCTCCTTAGAATAATCTTGAACAATTATCCTTTGAATTATTGAATGGTGGAGGAAATATTCAAGAGGATTTTGAATAATTCTTCCAAATAATCCTACACATTTACAAAGCTCATCCACATTTAAGATATTAGTGAAATATGTCAATTTTCCAATAATTAATCATACATTCTCTAATAATATTAAAAATAAATAAATTGGAAAAAAATGAGGTGAACCCATGGAAATGGTATGATGAATGGTTAAATGAGGTGATGGAATGTGAGAAATGGTGAGGATAAACATGATGAAAATGTGACAATTACAAGACCCAACATACCCCCAAACTGAACTTGTTGCATGTCCTCATGCAACCTTGCATGGATAAAAACTTTTGGCTTTGCATGATTTTGGTTTCTAACAATGTATCATTCTAGGATGTAAAATACATGTACTACAACTAATATTTTCTGTGTTTGGTTCTTGCGTTAACAACCATGAATATAACAAATGTTGGTTCTTGTGTTAACAACATTCATTTCTTTTCTTTCTTTTCTTTTTTAACACATGTACTGCAAATGATAAGTCATCTACTGGAAACGATAAGTCATTAATATGCATAATAAAACATTTTCTCATATTTTTGAATCATGCCAAAATAAATATCAATGTATTTGAATCAATTGCAACGAAGTGTAGTTTGGAAGAGTTATGTTGGTCGATGGTATGTGAGGCGATAAATGGAATGAAATTATTATGAATACCCCCCACCCCCCCCCCACCAAACTGAAGATATGTTATGTTTACGAGAAGGTAAAAGATGATGTAATATGGCAAGGGAATTTTCCAAGTTCATTTACTTTCAACATGTAAGAAAATTGTCTGATTAAAAATTAGAAAATAACATACCTTCACTTACCCAAAATGTTTTATGAATTATGCAAAATGTAGCTAGTGGCGATTCTAGATCTGGAAAATGCCATGCTGATTTGCATGAGAGAATATGTCGTGCTGCTAGATCAAGAAAATATCGCGGTGTTGGATCATGTGAATATCATGCTGCTGGATAAATTGAAGGAAACTGAAGTGTTGCTACTTGGTTGTATGAATCTGAAGATGATGTCTGAAAGTGGAACTGTCATACTCTCATATGAATGAAGGAATGCTGTCGCAACTGCTAATGGAGTCATGAAAAATATATAGTCTTCACCCGCTTCAAAAATCCGATGGTACAATTCTAGTCATGCGAATGAATGTGTTAATGTCGAGAATGAAAAGAAGTCATTGGATTACTGACCATTAATGGATGTCGTTAACCAATGTGAGGCAAACTCACCATTGATGTCAATGAGTGCCAAGGTACCCTAGTACATCTTGCGAAGCGTGAATAAATGATCTGATGTCGAGCCACTTGCAAGATCCAACGATCAAGGGACATTGATGTATTCCCATGACTGTCGGCGAGAGACCCTATCTTTAGGGCATACAAGCCTCAAGGTACTAATGATGACTCTAGTCTCTATCCCAGATAAGGTGCTGAAGTCGATGGGTCGAGATTTGTTGAAAGGTGGGCCTTAAGGAATCCCACATCAGTCAACGCGAGTTTATACAAAATGATTGGTAGGACTATAGATGAAAAGATCTCAAAATTAGGCAATGTATATGGTAGGGCAATGTAATCATGGAAAGAGAGTATGGGACTTTTATTGTCAAGGAAAAATGAACTGACAAATAAGAAGGAAATGATGTATGCTGTTCAGAAAAATAGGCATGTATGAAGTCATGAAAAATGGAAGATGGAAGATGGATTGCAACATAGGGATGATTAAGGTGCTTGGAAGGAAAAATGTGAGTAATCATGATGCAAAAGGATTTTTGTGTAATGGGAAATGTCATGATATGTGTAGCGAAAAATTAGTTCCTTCAAGTGTCCAATGATGCATGTGTCATTGTGATTTCTAAAAATTACTTTTGCATTAGATCGTCTTCAACCCTGAAAAACTTAGCACCATTCCTGCATAAAACATTTCGCCTTTGTGTCTCATCTCCTTCGATTATTCCTGTATGAAGTGACTAAAAAAAAAAAAAATTAGCTCATTTTCAAGAATTTATGAAATGTCCATTTTTTATTATTTTTCGAAGTTACACTAATCGTGGATGAAAAGGGTGTCGCATCGTAATGTTGATGCTTTTTGCATAAGCTTCTCGTTGACCTACACAACAACAATCTCATTTCACTTGTTAGATATTAGTATATGCATCCAATCAACGCACCACCAACATTTTTTTATTACCCCCCAACTAAAAGTATTGCTTGTCGTCATGCAACGTAATCGCAAATCAATATGGGGCAATTTTTTATTATGTTAATTTATATATATATATATAAAACGATGTTATTAAAACAAAATTTGGATCTCGTACTGAAAATATACACAAAAACTTGAGCCTAGGGAAGCATAAAATGAGAACAAGAGAAGCAAAATCTACAAGACATCCATCGAGTCCTCCCGAGGCTATTGCAATTGTTTATTTTCTTTTACCTAATCCAACGAAACAAAACCAGATAAAATACAAAAAGGGTTAAGAAGGGTTGCCTCATACACAAGCTCTGCGGGTCTTCCACATTGCCCATGCAAGGAGGGGAGGGGATTCGACCCTACCACCAACCGTAGACGATTTCAGTGTACTTGTCCTTGAGCCAACGGAAGGATTTTCGGAATGAGCCCTTGACCTTGCCCTCCACTGTATATACCTTGTAACTAGCCACGCGTTTTCGTCGCTTCACTTCAGGGTCATTTAAACCCCATACCTTGGAGGACTTGGTCTTGGTGTGTTTGTAATTATAAGCCCCGTCGATGTACACAGGGGGCTGCTGCTGATGGCTGCTACCATACGCATAGGGAAGCTGAGGAGGCTGAGGCTGAGGCTGAACCTGAATCTGCCCTCCCCCATTGTAAACCTTGGAGGGCACCAAGTCCATCTTGTAATCCGCGCCCCCATGTGTGCGAGACCTGTAATCCCCCATGTCTCCAAAAAAATGTTTCTTTGATCAACATAGATCTGACTTTGGCTCACCTAGAAATGCAGGCGGATTTAGAGATTTCTTCAAAATTAGTGGCCCAAACAGACGTGACAAATTCGGGAAGGAATGAATGGAGCATCTCCCTTGTCTAATTTATGAAGTTTCAATAATGCCTCAATTTTATATGCAAACACCTGCGGTGAAAATTCAGCACCAGCAACAAATGCTTCATCACTCTCTCTTAATACACCATTCCAGTGCTCCATTCTCTGAGCTTCCACACACTTTGTTAAGTGCATTTCCACATTTTGCAGCCTCTGAATATCATCCCTATCCGAATGTTGTCCTGCTAGATTGAATTGTCTTCTGGCATTCTCTACTTGCCCTAAATTGAGATATAGTGACGCAAGTCTATGGTGAGCTTGGGGATAGGACGGATCCAATCTGATTGCATCTTGGCATTCTGACACTGCCTCTGCAAATTGCCCAAGCTCAGCGAGTGCAACAACCCTCTTACTTCTATAAGGTGCACTTCTAGGAGACAGCGAAATAGCCCTATCATAGAGAGCCAATGCTTCTGCAAAATGGCCATTTTTGTATTGATCATTTGCTGCATTCTTCACATCCTCTGGATCTATACTCGACATAGCCCACTTCAGCAACAAGCCCTCTCCAACGAATTGGATGTTGCTAGTCACAACAGACTCAGATTTTCTATTCCCTTTCATTATGCTTCCTAGTTACCAACACCAGATCCCAAATTCCACTAGGGGAAAGGGGTGGCAATATGCTTCCACTGGGAGCAGGTGTATGCCCTCTTATGGCGTTCCCACCAACAACACTATTAACGTTTGCAATAGGCAAATGAACACCATTGGTAGCATTTTCATTCACAGACACAGATGATCCCTTTGCAGCATTGTATACATTTCCTGTTGGAACTTGCAGCCCAGAAGGTGACTTGAAATTGGCTGGTGAGCCAGAACTTAACTTCCCAGATGACCTAGACGATGTACTACTCTGAAGAGAAGGTAGACCATCTAAGGAGCTACCCCTAGAATGGCCCGGCTTCTTCACATTTCCCAAACCCCCTCCTCCAGTGATCATACCAGTAACATTGTTGGTTTTGTCTTTGCTATCTCCAGTGGGGCTGCCAATGATTTGGAATTTAGGATATTGCCTGATCTTAGAGATCTGCCACCTCAATATTTCTATGTAGTGATAGAAAAATCGGATTTTATGTATCTTGGAGTGATCTCTTCTTGCAAAATTGGGATTTGCCCGATTTTTCATGGATTTTGGTTATCCTCTGGCGGTCTCTAATATGGGTGCCTTGGTCGTTAAATCCAACGCTGTGATGAGATAGCTCCCATATCAACAGGCGTAATCATGAAGTATTTCAACAAAATCTTCCATCTACTGGCTTATACCATGACTAGAAAAAAAAGGCAGCGTACTCCAAATACAGGTTTTCCAAATGGCTTGTTTTTGGAGAATTTGTGCATAGTTTTGCATCGTACGTGCTCAGTTGAAGAAAAGAAATGTAGAACGTGTTTCTCGTCCTGTCACTTGGCATCAGTTTTTTTTTTTCCCCTATTCATCCAATGCACAGCAGAGTTTCCCTTTGAATTGAAAAACAGTTCTGAAAAGCTTAAAATCTTTTTGGTTTTCATGCAAGAATGCTTCTTTCATTCCTTCGACTAGACCGAGTGACAATTTGTTGTATAGTTAAGTAGTTTTGGATTTTATGATGAATTTTTTAATGAGTATATTGGTTGGTTCTTTAGTCTCATTGTTTGTGTTTTTATATATATTTTTAATTGTTGTTATTTTTTTTAATTTGGGTTTTTGTTTTGTTTTTAAAAGTTTTTTTTATTTAATGAAATTTATTATTATTATTATTATTTAATTTATTTATTTTTTGTTTGAATTAGTTTATATATATATATATATATATATATATATATATATATTTTAAATCTAAAAATAAATTTGAATCCTAAAAAAAATGGTTAGTTTTCAAAAACAATTTTTTTTTTTAATAATAATATATTATTATTATTATTATGTGAGAATTTTATTATTATTATTATTATTATTTTAAACTAAAAAAAAAAGACTAAATTTTATTATATTCCTAAACTCAGAAAATTTCATTAAATTTTGTTTAACAAATGGACATAAACTGATTTGCAAATTTAAAGATGCTTATGATTAAGGATATTGCAAATCTCAATTTATTCATTCTTGAAAATGTTTATCGACAATCTACTTTTTGATCCTCGAGATCGTGTGAAAACGCAAGAGGAGAGCATACTTATTCTAAACGGAAGAAAATAATATCCTACCTACTCTATTGCAAAAAAATAAATTTAAGTATAGGAAAATTTCCAATGCATCCATTTGCGTAACAATATGAGAATTAAACTCACATCCAAGTTTGAAAAATGTACTTTAATAAATTCTTGGACATGAAAATTTATCTGCTCATAAGGATTTGATGAGAAAGAACATTGAAAAACGTAGTTGTATTGTGACCAAGTTTTAAGATAATTTTTGTTTGCTTGGCGTTCATTGGTTATCATGTCATAAAATTCTTTGAGTGTCACTTGTTCAAAATGTGGAATTCAAGGGGGATCTTGTGATGCTAGAAGCTCTTCATTTTTAGGTTCTAGTGTTTGATCATCATCACATGTGATCCATGACTCATTCATCTCCTCGCTAAAAGAAGATTCTAAGTCTTCCTCTTGTGGATCCTCTTCATCAACGCTTTGTTCCTCTTCCAAATTCTGAATTGAAGATTCATCCCTATTGATCACTCTAGATTGTGGACAAGGATTTAAGAAGATCCTTGTCGTGACATACCCTCCAAATGGATTCTTTAACATCATGTCGTTTTAGATCTTGTTGGGCAAATGGATTTTTATTGTTTTTTTTTTAATATTTTGATGGGGGTTTTGCTTAATGCATCTACTCTTATAATCTCTATCCAAGGCATAAGAAAACTTAACTAAAAGAAATACTAGGTTTTTTGTCGTTTTTTTTATGTGTTTTCTAAACAATCTTCCTAATTGACTGTGTTGAAGTATGCTTCCCCAGAAATGGTGTCAAAATGTTGGGTCAATTTACTGGGTAAATTAACACGAGCATTTAATTATCAATCCGGGTTTGTAGAACTTAGAAGCATCTCCAAAATATATGGATTTCAACCACAGTCAAGTTTAGAAGATGAATTATTGATGATTAGGGAAATGCATATTACAAATATAAATCTAAATTAATTAATTTCTAAACAATAGATCAAGATACATGAAATAATAATTGAAGAGGCTCTTTTCTAAGAGGTCCTGGTTATCCTTCATCATTGATTTCATTATATCATTAATGCCTTTATGAAAATAGGAATTCAGGAAAAAACAGGAAAAGATGAATCTTAATTTTGAACTCTTAATCAGATAGAAGAAGTATTTAACTTAAATACTGGTTTGTCTCTTCATATGAAGAAAAGAAACAAGATTAAGATCCATAAGGAATCAAAGCATGTAAAGGCATGTAAAGATAAACAAATCAAACATAAGCAACTAATTTAGAAATTGCAGCTACGAAATGAACTAAGAAGTGTACTTAGCTCGGTGTGGGGGCCCTCCACCCTTGCCTCGCACACTGAAGGTAAACTCAGCTACTTAAACTTGTTCAATGCACGAGAAAATGATAAATTTTATCTTTAATTAACTTCAAAAAATAAGAATCTCAAAGTCTCATGTTTCTCCTCTTCTTCTACCTATTCTATAATCCATTCTACCATTCCCACTTGGAGAAAGAGCACTCCTATTTATACATGAGTGCTTTGAAAACAAGATAAGAAACTCATAATTACAAATCCACTTTTCTCCCAACCAATATCCCTATAATTACAAGATATGGTCCCTTCAAATCCTCACTCATCTCACAAATCTTGGATAAGATATGTTATCCAAATCTCCAAGATCTTATCCTTGGAATCTTCCATGATCTTCTCCTTAGAATATCCATGATCTTCTCCTTGGAATCTCCATGATATTCTCCTTAGAATAATCTTGAACAATTATCCTTTTAATTATTGAAATGGTGGAGGAAATATTCAATAGGATTTTGAATAATTCTTCCAAATAATCCTACACATTTACAAAGCTCATCCACATTTAAGATATTAGTGAAATATGTCAATTTTCCAGTAATTAATCATACATTCTCTAATAATATTAAAAATAAATAAATTGGAAAATAATGAGGTGAACCCATGGAGATGGCATACTAAATGGTTAAATGAGGTGATGGAATGTGAGGAATGGCGAGGATAAACATAATGAAAATGTGACAATTATGAGACCCAATATATATAATAGTTAATTGATAAGTAAAAATAAGATAATGCATCATTGTAGGTGTAGATTTAATAATAAACGCCTTAGAAAATATTTTTTTAGATCAATTAATGGGAGAAATATATTGTTTCAATGCATTAATTTTCAAATGAATTCTTATAGAGATTGTAGTTTTCCAACAAGTGTGAGTTGCATGCATGTAGGAGTCACTATATCCATCTTGTAGTAAGTTATCCTACTACTATAAATATGCAATTCTATCATGTATTTGGAAATTGATTGGATATAAAAAGAAATCTATTTTCAAGAGAGTTTGGATATTTTGTTTTTTATATATATAACTAATTTGGTATTAGAGTAGGTCTAAATCATAGGAGGGCCCAAGGTCATGGAGAGAGTATTGTTTTTGAGTGATTTCTATGTGTGTGAGACTATAATTTTTTATATGGGTTTTCCTTCATTGTATTATGAAGAAAAGAGTTAGTTTTGTATCTATGCATCTCTCGAGTTTTGTGAAAACTATTCCTGGAAAAATATAGACTAATGTGAAGGAGGGAGGGAGGGCACATAGTAGAAAATAGGACATTCTAAGTTTTCCTACGGTGTCAGTAAATTTCAATAGCATTTTGAGAACACAAAAATAATATTATGCTAACTCTAGAATAAAATACTATGAACATGATTTGAGGAAGAATAACCCTAGTTTAGAAGAGTCAATTGGATTGAAAGAAGCTTGTAACCCTTGCAAATTGAGAAACAATTTTGAGATCAGTTGTTAAATGTTTATGGAAATAAAGATTTATTCAATTTTTGGAGGGTGAATGTGACCTATCATTCTAGATAAACCATCTTATATCTAAAGGATCCTAGGGATTTTTGGATGATGGATTCATGTAAGTGAGAAACTGGCACACATCTCTTGTTGTAGAAAATAAGCATTTTCTTGGGACAAGTTAAATGGAATAAATGCACTACTAAATATTAAGGAGCTTAATCAGATAGGCATCCACTCTCCATGACTAAGGTCAAAATCAAGGAACAACATGAGGTGTCAATATGGGTGAAATTTCAGTGAGTGATGTGATTGTTTCCCTTATGATAAAGTGTAGAACAAAACACATATGGCTGAGGTGTGCAAGAACATAATGGGGAGAACAAGTATTACTACAATATATTATGTGGAGGATATGCACATCCAAAAATATCCTTAAAAGCACCAAGGAAATAAGCACAAAAGGGTCTATAAGTGAACGAGCATCTTTGAAGAAAATTTAGATATGCAATCTCTGAGAGAAAAAAATTATTCAACGATGTCCAAATGATAAATAATATTGAAATTAAAAATTAAATCAAATGTGGAATAAAACTATCCATACCAAAATAGTTTTTATTTTATGCAATTAATCAAGGAATAAGAGAAGAGACTTGAAGGGAAGCGTATGTGGAGGAAAATATTCATTTTATTTTAGTATTGACAGAATTGAGGAATCATGAGACAACAAACCATAGAGATATCAAAACCCATGAAGAAGAGGTTACTTATTTATTAGAGTTGCAATTGATTAGGGAACAAATAATGATGGTCAAAGATAAAATTTTGTGAGTATTGTGGTTTTGAGTCATACACTATATTTATAAGCAAGTCTATGGTGTTATGTTTGGCTTGATGTATCGATGATTATGTGCATGCTATCTCCAATTATGGAATATGAGAAATATATGTACCTAAGTCAAAATGGAAGCCTATTGAGACTATGTGTACCGTCATGCATCGAGAAACCATGTGACAAAGAAAATTTTGTGGTCACCTAGAAAACACCTTGCTTTATTGTTTTTGTCATATAAAACCACTTAATTCATTTTTTGTTGTAAGTAGAAACCATGTGAGGATATGATGAAGAATCACAAGTTTGTGAGGGATAGGAAACCTCTTGACAAGAATTCTCGTAGATATTTTTTGTTCCTTGAGAATTTGGTGTAGGAGCATCAATAGTATGGTTATGGGTAAGCCAAGAAAACCCAAAGCATGGTTAAATATAAGCTCAGAAAACCTAGGATGATGATGAAGTTGATGTAGGGGATTTAAAGGTACAATTGCATGTATGAAAATATGTGGTTCAAGGATGATTGAATGAAACCTGTACAAAAAGGACATTCTAGTATATTGGTCTAAGAGAGTAGGTCTAAATTTAATGGGAGAAGTGTATTGTTCCAATGCATTGTGATTTGTATCCATGTGGGATTCTTTGTCATAGTAACTTGTAGTAAGTTACCCAAATACTATAAATATGAAAATTTAAGATGTGTTTAGAAAGGGATTGTACCTAATAAAAAATATCTCTTCAAAAGAGTTTGAACATTTTTTTTTATTTGCATTTTTTCCAATTTATTTATTTTGTGGATCAATTTTTCAAATGATTACTTAATTACTTACCATTAACTAAAAATAATTAACATATCAAAAAATATTTAAAATCCAAGTAATAAACCCTAATATTTAAATTTTACAAATTTATTTTTGAACATAGATCAAATTAAGATTGTATTTTACTTAAAAATTAAGATAAACACGATAAAATTTAGCAAAACACCAACAAAAAATATAATATGTGGAGAGTGAGGGACAATAATTTTATCAATAATTCAACTATATTTATAAATTAGAGATGTTAGTAGTTTGTTTATTACAAATTTTATAGTTTTATAATTAAATAAAAGAGCTTATAAAAATTAAGGTTGATAGACATTCCTCACCGCGGCTGTTTTACTGTCTTGTGACTTGTGATTCCCTCTGCTCCTTGAGAATACCCCCAAGGTCAGGTCACACTCTTACATCTCGGGGGTGGGGGTCATCTTTTATCATTGGCCTTCACATAATTATTGGTTTTACATTTTTAGATACTGTGGGTTTCCCTGACAACTGGGGCTGGCGGGTTTTCCGCGACCATTTCTCTGTGAACAAATGTTAGCTAACTGACAAGGTGTTATCCCACGGTCCTCGGGAGGGACATACAGTGTCACAATTCATTTTTAGGGTTTGGAACTACCTTATTCCTGCATATGTCAGACGAGGAGCCGGTGGATTACTCCTCGAACCCATTGGAGGGCGTCCAGATATTCACCCAGTCCTCTGACCATGCAGCCATTGGTAGGGTGCCAAGTCTGACGCTTACAGACAGAGATGGGCTGGACATGGTGGTGGGTGATTGGGACATACATGCCCTGTTGGCTGCACCAACTCAGCATGCTTCGACAGCGACCACGTAGCCCATTCTTCATCTGGTGCCTTCGCCGATATACTCTATCCCATTGCCATCTATCCTCAGGCTTTGGGAACAACAGGCACAAGAAACGTTGAACACTTCAGCTCATGTGGAAGATACACCGGGGGATTGTTTCAAGTTTTTGGGGCATCCGGATACTATAGGTTTTGAACAACATGACCTTACCAGGGACATTGGACCAGCACACCTACTCGACATTTCGGAGGTAGTTACCCCGGTGGTTGCTTCAGGATGTTTCGACGACATACCTCTCATTTTCCCTCGTCGAGCCAACCCTAAGTCTTCTGAATTCGACGAGGCATTGGAACCAGATGAGGTTGCTTGCCACAGGGCTCTGGGGACTGACAGGAAGAAGCAACGGTGTGCCAGAATTCGACCGAAGTGGGCTATCAAACTTGGGCAAGAGGTTGGCATGGAGGACATTCAGTACACATCAAGAACGATACTCGTTGGATGGGGCCGCTGTCGTAGCTACACGCATGCTCACCTCAAAGTCTGGACACCTGATATTTGGGGCAATTCCATGCCTCTTCTTCTAGGGGTCCTCACCATGAATAGAGGATCGTTTGCGCTTATCTTTCCATAGCCAAATTTGGTCAGTTGGGTGCTCTCCAAATATCAGCATTTGGAGATGAATCCTGTTTTACTGAAGTGTTGGACCCTAATGTTCAACCCTGACAATGAAAACTCAGGGGCTGGTTTGATCTGGGTCCGTCTCCCTGGCTTCCCTTTGAAATTTTGGAATGAAGCTATGCTCAGGTATATTGGGGTCGATCTCGGAATATACCTGAATCATGATAGATCATACTTAGAGACGGGGAACATTTCTGTGGCCAGGATACTCGTGCACCTGGACATCGGTAATGGACTTCTTGAAGGATATGACATTGAGTTCAATGGGATGGTTCGGCAAAAAATCTTGTATTATGAAGGAATCCCCTATCGCTACAGAAGATGTCATGAAGTGGGGAATCTATATAAATATTTCCCCCTAAATAACGCGGTTGTAGCACTTGTAATTTTTTTAATACATTCGACCACTCACACTGACTTTAGGGAGTCGTCATTATTGCTGGTGTCTACAATTAAGGTGCGATGCCCAGGTCCCATAGATGAAAATCCATCATGCCCTGTCACGAGATCACAATCCCATAGCCGCACCACTCACACCTCCATGTCTAATGTTGTGACTACTCCGGGTATCTCTCTCATTCCTCCCAATTCGATTTCTGTTATTTTATTTTCAACTTCCCTCACATCATATGTTGAACCGCACTCTATAAATTTTAATATTTGTAATCTTACACCCCTTGGATGCCCTGTTGCAAATGACCCCCTACAATCTCTCAACCTACCCCTCTCACCCTGGCGGAGGACACTTCCTCCGGCCAGCCTTATTCTGTTGACAGTCAAACTTCGGGGCACCGATATTTCCTTCAGTCGAACTCACAAGCCCTTGATCCTTTATCCTATGGTTTGTGTGTGGATAATGGAGTTACGCACTCTAAATCTTCTCAGGTTAGAACATCATCAATCACCAAAGCCATCCGCAAAGCCAGCCTGAAAGTGGTTGTCGGCACCCAATCATCCATTGTGCGGGTTCTTAGAGCAAAGAACGCCCGTGCTGATGGTGTACCATGATCCGTCTCTGCCTCAATTGTCATGGTCTAGCAAGCCTTGAGAAAAAATTGGCACTCAAGAGGCTTCTGTAAATTTCTCGAATTGATGTTCTCTTTCTTCAGGAAAATTTAGGTGATGGGGTATATGTAATCAAGGGCTTGACTTCTCTCCTCTCGCACTGGACCTTCCAAACCACTGATGCTCATGGTAGATTTGGCGATAGTGCCATTGGCACCAATAATAAAACCATCCTGGCCCTAGGATGGTGGGGGAGGATGGGAATTCTTGGCGCTGACATCATCTCCCAGGGCTCTAATATTGCTATCACCCTGATCAATGTTTATGGCCCATGTCATCATAGAGAGGTTTTTTGGAATGAATGGATGCAATGCTCTATCATGCAGCGGTATAATATCATCATGGGTCGAGAATTTAATTTCTGTATAGGGCTATCTGAATCCTGGGGTCCTGGGGCCACCCCAGATTCACTATCTGATTATTTTGAAGGGCTCATAGATGGGGTGGATCTGCTTGATATTTCCATGCCTAGGAAACTTCCCACTTGGCGTAACAGGCGAACGGGTGCTGCGACACTTTCTAGGAGGTTGGATCGATTTTTTATTAAGGGCCCATTGCTTGATCATATTGATAAGGCTAGACAGTGGGTGGGCAACGAGGGATCCTCGGATCACTCTCCAGTTTAATTTGAAATTCAATCTAGAAATCGAAAATCCAGGTCTCCTTTTAAATTCAACTTTAGCTGGCTGGAGGAGCCTGAGTTTCATTCAATTATCAACAAGGAATGGATACACTCTGAACAATTTACTGATCTGGCACTGGCTAGGGTACTGTATAACAACATGTCACACATCAAAACTCTCACCATTGGCTGGGAAAAGGAAAAAAAAATAAAAGAGGATGAGGATCTATCCAGCATTGAATTGGAGATCGGACTGATGTCCGGACCTAATTCTTTGGGTTTTCAATCAGCGAAGGCAAAAGACAGACTAATTTCCCTGGAACTCACAAAAGCTAAAATATTGAGGACCCGAGAAGAAGAATGGCAACTCAAGAGTAGAGAAATTTGGTTACAAGCTCGGGATGAGAACACGAAATTATTTCAACAATGTGAAAAAGGAAGGAAAATCATCAATACCATTTGGGAGCTCACTGAACATTATGGGCAGGTGGCTCACTCACACAATCAGCTCACTGATATGGGTATACAACATTTCTCCAACCAGTACAGGGCACTAGTCGATGCCAACTTACCAGAAATCTTACAGTTTGCTTGATCATTACATAGATATGTGGACGAGGAGGCTTTAGATGACCTCAATTCCCCGGTCTCCATGAGGGAAATTGAGGGGCTATTAAAATGGTTTAAGAAAGACAAGATCCCAGGCCCTGATGGTTGGCCCATTGAATTCTACCTCACTTTTTTTGAGCTCATCGGCAAGGATCTCCTTCGGGTAATTGAAGATAGCAGGACTTCAGGTCGGATATATGATGGATTCAACTCTACATTCATTGCCCTCATCCCCAAATCTGGCAAGCCTCGCTCCTTTCATGACTGTCGTCCCATATCTCTTTGCAACTACATATACAAAATCATCTCCAAAATAATTGCAAACTGCATAAAGCCCATCCTCTCCCGTCACATTGCCAAAGAGCAATTTTCTTTCCTCCACTAGCGACAAATACACAAAGCTATTGGCACTGCTCAAGAAGATTTACACTCCATCAAAGTCAAAAATCTCAAGAGTACCATTCTCAAGATTGACCTGGAAAAAGATACTGACTGTGTCAACTGGAATTACCTGCACCTTATCCTCTTACATATTGGCTTCCCTCGTGATTTTACAAATTGGATTATGGGCTGTATCACCAATGATTCTTTTAGCATCCTTATTAATGGATTTGCATTTGATTTTTTTCATGTTGGTAGGGGACTTCATCAAGGCTGCACGCTCTCCCCCCTACTCTTCCTCCTCATTATGGAGGGTCTCTCTACCCTCATGACTCATGCAAAAAATGAGGGCTCCATTCATGGCATTGAAATTAATGATTTTATTTGACTGACGCATCTATTATTTGTAGATGATGTAATTATATTCCTGGATGGTTCTTTTCAACGTAATTCAATTTTTTTCAAGCTACTCAACACCTTTAGAAAAGCAACTGGTATGGTCCTGAATCAGAGCAAATCCACCATTATGATGGTGCTTTGCTTCGTGAATGAAATCAGACATGCTCTGGGTCTCTTTCAATATGATCACAAGGATCTGGAAGATGAATTAAATTACCTTAGATTCCATCTTAAACCAAATGATTACCGCATCGTTGATTGGCACTGGCTGATTGTAAAAGTTGAACACAGGATCAACATATGCCATCACAGAATGGATGTCTCAGGTAGGCATAGTGGTTCTCATCAAATCTGTTCTGGAAGCCATCCCAGTATACTGGATGGCGCTCGCTTGGATCCCAAATGGAGTAACAGCAAGACTACAACAGATCTGTCATCGGTTTTTATGGTGGGGCATGAAGGATGACCGAGCATATGCATGGATTTCTTGGGAGAAAATTTCAAAACTCAAAGGTTGGGGTGATGGGGCCTGAAATATTTGAATAAATTTGTTGTTGCTTTGGTAGCCAAGATGGGCTGGCATCTAATTGTCGGACACAGTCTGTGGCAACAAGTTACCTACTATAAATATATCGCCCCCAACAACACATTACATTGGATCAGAGGCAGTCTGCAGTAGGCTCACAGCTCATGGATCATCTGGAAGGCCATTAGAAGATCCATCCACCTGATCAAACAAGGACTGGCTTGGTGCATTGGATCTGGGGAGCGGGTTAAGATAGGAGTGGATGCATGGTCCGTTTGCGGACAAGAATTTACTCTACCATTGGATATCAGATTACACCTGGCCAGTGTTGGTCGACTGTTCATATCTCAGATTGCAGATCCGGTGCATACCACTTGGGCCTCACAAGCATGGTTATCAGCAGAAGGTCTGAACTTCCCTGAACACTGGTGGCCGATTTGGGGCAGATTCATCAGGGCTCTCCACACCACCAACATCAGATTAACGGATCATGATGATGAGATAATTTGGGCCATATCTCCGATGGGCACATACACTCCTAAGATCGGTTACTTCACTCTTTGCTATCATCTGGAGCCACAGGACAAGCTTTGGAGGTGGCAAAACCTATGGAAATTTAAGGTACCCCCCAAAGCCAGGCTGCTTATGTGGTGCATACTATCAAATTGCACCCCCACGAAGGACAACCTTAGAAAAAGGGAGTTCCATGGACCCTCCAGATGCTGCTTATGCCTCTCACTAGCAGAATCTGTTAATCATCTATTCTTGGAATGCCCTGCAATATCGCATCTCTGGCACACTACGACTATCATTTTTTATTGCACTCAAATATGGGACGGCTCCTCGATCGATACTGCTTGGACAAACTGGTGGCATGGATCTTGGAGGCCTAAAGACAGGAACATCCCCCTCCTCATTGCATGGGGTATCTGGCTCACTAGGAATCATTATATTTTTATAGATAGACATGTTGATTGGGACCGTACCTGTAGGACCATTGTATCCATATTCCAACTTATCCCTGAGGATAACCTCGAAGCACATGACAAGACCATCATACCCGAAACTATTGGTCGAACCATCCCCTGGGCTTATTTCGATGGAGCATCCAATCCTAATGGATGCGAGGAGGGGGTGGTGCTATACTTCACATGCATGACACTCATTTCTTTCACATTAAGATGGGACTTAGTCCGGGATCAAATAACTATGTTGAACTTAATAGCCTAAGATTGCTCCTCATTTTTTCTCGTGAACAAGGTTGCAACAGGATTCAGATCTTTGGGGATTCATAGATTCTCATAAATTGGTTTAACTTGAAGGCACAATGTCACGCTCACTTGCTTAGAGCACTTCTGGATGAGGTCTTATTACTAAAATCACTATTTGATTTTATTTCAGTTACACACATTTACAGGTAGCAGAATCACGTGGCCGAGAAGCTTTCCAATGAACCCACGCATTTAGAGTGTGGTCGATGGCATATCTCGACTCATGAAGGGGAATAGGATTATCAGTTCTATCACCAACCGTTCATTGATGAATTTGATGCACAGGGTGAAGTCATTATCTAACTGTTGTTTTGGTTTTTGTTTACCATTTTCGCGGTAGCTATATTAACAGTCTACTCGATTGTCATCATTTTTACATTTTTGATTGCATATACATGTCCCAGACTTTATTTTATTTTAATTATGTAAATATTATATTAGAATAGTTAAAACTGTCACTGTTTTGAGAAAATAGCAGACTCTTGGAAAATTATATATTTCATAACATATAATTTTTCTTATTATTAATGAA
This sequence comes from Pinus albicaulis, assembly GCA_034641835.2. Lineage (NCBI taxonomy): Eukaryota > Viridiplantae > Streptophyta > Pinopsida > Pinales > Pinaceae > Pinus > Pinus albicaulis. The sequence goes on along the minus strand of CM076569.1, from coordinate 141,596,726 downwards.
AAATTAGGACCTTTTTCACTGAAAAAGAATAATAATTAATAATTAAATTAAAACCAAAATAAACGTATCTCTGCACTAAGTAACAAGTAACAATCATCCTTGCTTCTGTCGTTTGCCTTCCTTCGATTACACGAAAGATGACCATTTTGATGACACAACACGTAACAATCAGCGTTCCTAGTAAATAGCCACGTTGATTAAATTACATGAACGGCTTCTCTTTCAAAACTAAACTTAGACTTGATTTATAGAGTCAATCTCCCTTTGAACAAGTAAATAGTGACATATACCAAGACCTTTTAAGCAATGGGAATTTTAATGTGAAAGGAATAACAATTTAAGAAATTCGAAACCCAACGTCAATGACACGGAAGCATATTTGTTCCAACTCGATAACGTATCACTTTTAACCACCTTCTACAGTTGACGTAACAGTCTTGACCAACCCTTGTATGTATCTGGAATGGAATATCAATCTGATGGTCGTATCCAAAACTTTCCATGAATTTGCCGCCCCTGGGAACATGACGAAATCAACAGGTCACTCTTTCACAATGGACGTACCTATGGAGTCACTCTCATAATTGATGGCGACAACGACGATTCAACGCGCAGGCCCCGTTCGAAGGGAAAATAAGCTGCGGTCAGTATCAACTACAATAATACTTGAACCACAGTCGGTTACGCGGTGGTGTGAGGAATATGTTGCAACTATCTCAGATCTATTTTCAATTCAGCTCCGTTTGGATTTCAAGTTCCATTCGAAACCTCCCAAGCAATTAATATCAGGAAATTTCCAGAAGAAAAAAAATTCCAACCCAAATTTGAGAATATAAGAAGGGCGAAGATTTGTACTCCATAAACGTTTGTATTGTGAATAATGATTCGAGCAGATTCAACAAACATACATGCTCTGCTCTCTAAAATGGACAGCAGGGCTCGTAGGGCTTAACCTAGACTTGTAAGAACTTAACCCACCCCAGCTGTTGGACCATGAAATCAAACCATCTGCCATCCGTCACATTCCTCTTTTCTGCCTTTTTCGTTACCTATCGAGAACGCATGGCATCGAAGCACCATTCTAAAGTTGCTGTCATTCAGTCTCTCTCGAGCAATAATGTCTCCTGCCATATTGCCTGTTTGACCCCGTCGCAAAAATCTAGCCGAGCCCAAGCTATGGCACTGTGAAATTGCCCTGGGAGGTCGAGGTGGATGATTACGACACTTGATTGCTTGCTTCCTTACCTTTGGACGATTTCCTTTTTTAATCCTCTTTTACGAGTAGGATGAGTTTAAGTAGGGGTTAGCCTCTATGTTAGAACGAAGAACAAATTATTCAATGAGATGGGATGTTGGGAGTTATTTAATTCTTGCTAAAGTGATTTGTGTGGTTAACTCTTCCTATAAAATATAAATATAGAAATCAACTAATCTAATTGTAAACTATTTATGTACAGCTGCCTAAACAAACTCGAGTTGCTTGCAAATTCCATGCAGGAGGAAGGAAGTCACAACAACACCCTCAAATACTTCCTCCTCCCTTTTCTAAGTGGGTGTTTCATATGTTGTTCATACTATATGATAATGATTAACATGTTAAAAGAAAAATTGAACAAGGTCTTTACCATGAAGAATTTAGGACTAGGAAGGCATATTTTGGGGATGTAAATTATATGTGACAGAAAAAGAAAGAAATTATGGCTGTCATAACAATAATATTTTGGAAAATTATTGTAAAAATTTAATATTTGTAGTTACATCACATTATTCTAATTTCAAATTAACAACTAAATAATCCCCCACCACAATTGAAGAAAAAGAAGAAATGTCTAAGATTCCATATGCTTCTGCAGTAGGAAGTCTTATGTATACTATGGTATGCACTCACCTCTACATTAGAGATTTAGTGGGAGTAGTAAGTAAGTTTCTTGCAAACCCACACAAGGAACATTGCAATGCAATTAAGTGGATTTCAAGATATATTAAAGGCTCATTTGATTATTTTTTTTCTTTAGAGCTAATAATATCTTTATGGAAGGATTTGCAGAGCTCATTTAGCAAGTGACATGGATTTTAGAAGATCCACAACATGTTACGTCTATATGTTTGCAAGGGCTGCAGTCTCATGGGTATCTACACTGTAAAAGGTGGTGGATTCTTTCCATCAAAACACAATTGACATAAAATTTTGGGCCACGAAACCATGTGCCCAAAACCACTAGTTATACAATATTAGTCTCAGATCAAGGTTAACCTTAACATTATTTATATATTGCTTCCTAAGAAAACTGGAGATGCTAATCCCTCGTCGGAGGAGCGAAGGCGTGAAGCTTTCTAGGCATTCAATCCATTGACTTAGATGAAAGGACTATTGGAGTTCATTCAATCCATCCACTGAGATGAAAGGACTATTGGTGTGTATTCAATCCATCCACTAAGATGAAAGGACTGCATACTAGTTGGACTCTACTCAATGATATTGATATGGAGAGGAGTCATAAAATTAGAAAATGTGAGATGATATGGAGAGGAGTCATAAAATTAGAAAATGTGAAAGGGTTATCTCTAATTTCAAGTTACGAGTTGTGATGTTTTATGAAATGCACATGTTTAGTATGAGCTATTGTAATATTCCTGAATGTTATTAACTTCCAGACTCATAAAGATGCTTTTTATGTTCCACTTATCTTCATACTTGAAAGGATGTCTTGTATGTCATGAATTTGATGAGTGATTGGATTGTGCTATCGAATATTTCTTTTAAGGTGAATGTGATAATTGTGTGTTCATGGCCTTTCATTTGATTGTTATGGATGAGGAATGAAAAATTATGATTGCACAAAGTTTTCATGTTTTTTAATTAATGGGTTGTAACATTTTGAGTGCTAAAACAAGAAATTCCGTGTCTGCATATGCTTGGCACACTACTCTTTATAGCCTTGCCCCCCCCACCCTTTCTATCTTAGAAATACATATAATGGTGTATGGAAAATGACATCTATCATTGGCCATTAAATAGAGAAATGGAACTTGGGAAGTTGCTCCTCTATTGATTATACTCACGAAAAAGGTGAGGTATTGGGACCTTGGCGATATGTGCCACCTTACATAGAGGTTGAGACACAAGACTTCAAGGCCTTGGACCATATTACCCAAGAATCGAGCACATGACAATTGCCACCATTTTAATTTTAAACGCATCTCAAATGGAGTTTTTCGACTAGTCATTGAATTTGTGGGGAAAATTTTTGGTTGACATATATTTGAAAAGGATAGAGACTGATCCTGACAAGTAGTTACTCCATCCCCGGTCTATCCAAACAAGGGATAAGGCATGTTACAGAGTGGTATGAAGAAGGGCCAATGGTCGAGCCCCAGTTGATCACACCCTGAGTCCAATGGACCAGTGAGCATATGAAATAAGTGAAGAATGAATTCATATGTGGAGTGATGAGTAGTGGCGGGCTTGGGTGGAACCTTTGCTGCCATAGTTGTGTCACCGGATGACTGAGGCATTGATCCTCAAAAATATTTGTGAAGAGTCGATATAATGATGGAACTCATACCAATGAAACGTCACCATCAGGAAACTGGATTACCAAACTCTTGGAGGAGTACGCAAATGGAGTAGGTAGAGGGTCAATATGATGATGGAATTCGGGAAAATGGAACTCTGCTACCATACCATCAAACCATTAGAACAACAAAAGGTAGGTGTAGTGATAAAGTGAGAAGCTAATCTAGTGTGATGTCACTGAGAGGTGGAAAATGTTCAAGAGTCAATGAATATATATATTTGGGTTTGATTCATCGATATTGATAATTACTTGTGAATGTGTTGGCTTATTTTACTTCTTTATTATCTTATATTTCATTAAGAAATTACCATATTATGTGAGTAAAAATATCAAAACAAGAGACAAAAGATATAGGCACTATGCCACAGAAAAACCCCCCTTGAGGGGAAAACCCAATAATGATAATCATTCCTTTCAATAGTATTCTTTGAGATCTTCACCCTAGACATGAGCCAAACTTTCCCTCCACACCTAGTGATCCTTCCAGGTCTTCAACCTAGCAGTAGCAAGATCCAGTCCTCTAGCAGCTTCGTAGATTTTCCAGTAGCAACATCCAAATTTTAGAGACTTCCATCTCCCAAGAGAGATCACGAAAAAAAATGATTCCTTCACCAAAATTTCTATTTTTTCTTTCTCTTTCTCCTAGACCTAGCTAGCACTTCTTTTTTCTCCTTCTTCAATTTCACATGTTTTCACTTGTTGCAGTGAATTTCAAACTTGCTTGAGAAGTGATTGACCAAATGAATTCGACCTCCTTGCATTTATAGTCTTTTGATGTGTTCAAATTACTCTCTTTGAGGCCGTTTTGGTCTCCTTAATTCCGACTTGATTTGTAGGGCTACTAGACCACTTTTGACTAAAAAACAAACCTAATTACATGATTCAAGAGCCCAAGAAAGGTTAATATAAATCTGTAATGAATGACCTAGAATTCCACAATTGGGACCTTATACTAAATATGACCCAAGCATGAAACCCATGCTTTAATAAGTCATTTATTAATAAAAGAAATGATAATACAAATTATTTTTCTTCGGTTCTTTTGATGAATACAATAAATATAAATTATGAAGACCGAACCTAGTTACAATCTTCAACATACCCCAGTGGATCCCAACCATTGACATAAGACACTTTCAATAAAGTGGTATTGAGTATAGGACAATTAAGCCAATCTCATGTGAAATATGTTGGGGCTGGAGCCATCGGGCATGTTGGCCTTCGGGAAATTGACTCAGTTTTTAATTTTTATGGGAAAGGTGGAGTGGAGAGAGCCCCAATCCAGTGATATGGATATGGGGGCTCCACCATGGTCAATGACCTTGGCTTTTGGCCTTCCTACACAATAGATTATGGTTAAGGCACAAATAATATTACCCACCATAGTATAATGCTTGAAAATCTTGTGATGATGATGTGGTAGTGCCACATTGACTAGGAAAGCTTCACGTGGTGCCCATGTGATGGCATAACCTATTTTAATATGCCAGAATTCAAATGGTCATAAATTTCGATCTTGAATTCAAATAAAGATAAAAATTATATTGCCGAAAATCCATAAATGAATTGAACATAATGGTGGTATTGGAATTGTGTTTAACCTACCTTCATAATTTAGGTTATTTTATCCCCATGTGGATAATAGAACTTGGATATAGGGTCAAAAAAGTAACCCCTCCATAGATCGGGATTCTTAAAGGGGTGAGAGGTGGTTACAGACTGATATTAAAGCCTAGGTTTAACATTGGACCTAAACAGGCTCACACACAAAGGATAATGTTTAATAGAGTGATTTAATTCCTCTCCACATCAGCAAGCTTGGTGGTTACATGCCAACGTTATGAGGTTGTATGTTTATACTTTAATTCTTGACAGTTGTGTGTGTGTGTGTGTGTTTGTGAAAAAACATAAGGGGATGAAAATAAAAATATAAAATAGAGGAATGAGTAGAAAAATGGTATAGTACAGCATGAAAATAACCCACCCTAATCGGGAAAAGGACTTAGTTGGAAATGGGTAATAGGAATTTTTTTTTGATTGGACGGATACCCTCGGGAGCTTAAGAGATGAATTTAGTAGCTACAAGTAGATAGTGAAGATATTTTTAGAGCTAAAGAAATGAAAGTAATGTTGGAAACAATGATATTGCACAACTTATCAAAATCAAAAATTAAAAAGAAACATGAGCATAGTGCAATGTATCTTAATAGACATAAATTCAAGAAAATTCCATCTAAAATCTAGAATCTTGGGTTGGAAACCAATAGGGTAGAAGGTAGAGGATACCATCCAGAAGCCTAAATATTTATATGATCAATCGAACCATAATGATGAATTCCATGCATATTGGAGAAAGAAAAGTAAAGTTTGTTTTAGGGGAAAGGACCAAAATCCTCATTACACAATAAAATGGGGAAAAATATCAAGTTCAACATACTTTCTAATAGTGAATTCCAATGGAATTTCCCTACTACCAATAGAGATCGTCCTATCAAACCAACAAGATAAGAGTTTGAGGATATTAGTAGAAGGCCATTACACTGTTGTGGATGTGGATAAAACCACATGTTCAAGGACTATCACCAATAGTAGAACAACAAGTAGTTGTACATTGTCCAAGAGGAAGTGGCAGTGAACGATGTGGCTCAGAGGATACCCATAATTTATGCAACATTGGATAACAAGAAAACATATCATCAAGCCTTAGTGATCTAAATGGACAATATTGTTTCCAACCATATTGTTTCAATGTTAATCGATCTAGGTTCAAATTTTAGTTATATTAGCCAAAAAAATTTGAACATGTGTGCTTTCCATAGGAAGCCTCATGCAGAATCATGTTTGGTCGAACTGGCCATGGAATTTAAGAAGAATGTGATGAATTCGATGGAATTGTGCCACTTGGAGATGGATGGCATGCCCACTACTGTCACCCTTGGTGTGTTTTCACTGGGTTCATATGATGTATTGATTGGTATGGACTAGTTAGAAATTAACCTAACCAAAGTGAAATACTATAATAAGTCACTAGAGTGCCTCAACAATGAAGGAAAGGAAATAATATTGCAATCGGTGAGAAAACCTATCTCATTCAAGAAGATTTCATTACTGCAAGTGAAGAACTGGATTAGAAAGGGTTGCGCCCTATATATGGACCAAATGACCCATATGACAAAAATTAGGGAGGTCAAAACTTAAGATCATCCTATTTTGAAGCAATAAAATAATGTATTTCTAGAGTAAGTGTTAGGATTATCACTAAGGAGTGAAATTTACTTCTCCATCAAGCAAATTCCTAGTCCAAGAAAATTTTCGAAAGCCACATATTGCATTATCATGCTTGAGCTAGTAGAAGTAAATCTACAACTAAATAAAATTATGTAAAAGGGGTATATTAGACCCAATCTGTCACCTTGAGGAGCCTTAGCATTATTTATGAATAAAAAGGACGGGATAATTTAGATGTGCATTGGCTATTAGCAATTAAATAAATCCATATTGAAAAATAAATATTGACTTCCCAATTGATTCTTTATTTTATCAATGGATAGGAGTTGCAGTATTTTCCAAAATAAATCTAATAGTTGGTTATCATTAGGTCACAATTAAAGATGATTATATCCACAAGGTAACATTCAAGATGATATATGGGCAATATGAGTTTGTGGTAGTGCCATTTGGGCTCACAAACACCCTAGCCAAATTTATGTTCCCGATGAACAATGTCCTCAACTAGTATTTGGAAACGTTTGTACTATTTTTTTATGGATGAAATTGTGGTTTACTAAAAAAAATGTAGAAGAACATGAAGATAACTTGACGGTATTGTTGAGTTGTTGAGGGTGTTAGAGTCGGTATTTTCATCCCTCCGTCAGAGATCAAATTTATCTTGTTGCATTTCATTTTAGGTGTCTCACTCAGTTCAGTCAGTTGCATTCCATTAGGAGAATGGATCATCTGACGGTAGGGTTTTTTCACCCATATTCATCATGTCTTGTACCTGCTGGCCTATGTCTGTTCATTAAAATAATTCACAGTCATTTTTGGTCTTATAGTCCGCAAAGAGTCATATTAGGTTTTTAGTCTCATTAGGTCTAGGGTTTCGTTAATCCGGTCATCAGAATGTCTAATAATGTTAGCAGGCACATGAGGGAAGTTCGAAATAAGTTTTCATTGCAAAAATTTCATTATCATATGTTCAAAAATGATTTTTCCTCAAAACTCTGTTTTGAAGAAAAATTGTCTATTTTGTTCTTATGTAATAAATGCAATGTAATTTTTAAGTTCTTAAGTTGTAATAATTCTCCATTCACAGCCCTGGTCGCCTTTGCCAAAACTCCATGCCATCCATCCCTGGAAAACAGACAAGAAACTCATCATTCAGTTCAAAAATCAAAACCAAGCAAAATAGAGTTTTTTCGAAAAAGTGCCAAAGTTTTCAAACATTGTAAAGTGGGTTTTTTCAAATCCAAAATCAAAGTGTTTTGTACAAATATGATTTTTGTGTTTCAACAATTCATTTGCATGCCAAAGATAGCATTGAGCCAAGAAAATCGTGGAGAAGTGAAGAAGCAAGTGTTTGGAGCGAAGACTGTGTGCAAATTACCTGGCACGACGCACTAGGCATTGGTCACGGCGCATTGGGCTAAAAAGCCCGAAATCCATTCAAAACTTCCACCAAAGCTCTCAAATTTATAAATTATTCATTTCCCAAGTAATTTAACATCCCTCCATGACCAATGAATGAATGTCTCTTGGTGCTTATGGTGATTTAATGAGAAAAAATCAAAACCCTACCTCTTTACATTTCTTGCCAAAAGCAGTTGCATAGGGTTTGCAAATTGCATGTTTCACTTCCAATTCCACTCCTAGATATCTCTCACTCCCTAACTCCTTTATTCCTTCATTTTTTCCCTTTCATTACATTTCATCCACTCATTCCTTAATTCTCATATACCTAATCAACCAACCCTAAATCCCTAATCCCACTATCCCAAACCCTAGATATCATCCACTAAACCCTTTCATTCCATAAAATCCTATAGCTAGCATCAAACCCTCCCCTCATCAGTCCCATTCATTCATGGAGCTCCAAAACATGAAAGAAAAATGGCAAGCTGCCCAAAGAAGCCAAATCGAGATGACATACATTGAGCGAGAGATTGAGGTTGATCAAGAGACTTGGCTTGAGAGGGTCAATATTCATTTGGAGAAGCTGTTGGAGAAGGAAAATAAGGAAAAGAGAATGTTGAGGCACATGGAGAATCATTATTGGGCAAGAAATCATGTTTGCAAGGCGCGAATCAAGATCCCGAAGGCAAAGTTAAAGAGGGCATTAAAGTGTCACAAAAGGCATGATAGACTCCAAATTTTGGCCGAAGATTATTTGGACCAAAATAGCGCTTGATGATGGACATTCAGCCCAAATTTCAAAAAAATTGGGAAACATTTTATCAATTTTGAATTTTTTGGCCTTAACACAGATTTTCCTGCCCGACGCGTCGCGCCACTTGGCGCGCACTTATAATTGACAGCTCCTCTGGGGTAGAACATGATATTCCTAGATTTTTCATCAAAATTTATGCATGCCTACCCACTACCTAAATATTTTGACAAGTTTTGGGTTGTCGGAAGGGTCAAAAACACCCTAAAAATGACCATTCTGCCCTCTTTTGGACACACAGGAAGAAGTGTTGGGAAAACTCTTTTTTTTTGGGGGGGGAGGGAGGGGGGGGGGGAATGGAAACCAAATTCAGAAATTCCACTTGGGTTGGAAATTAGACAAGCAGAGCTTTCCAACGAGCTATCCTACACTCAATTTGGACTCCTGGAATGCCTTCAAAATCTGCTCCAAAGTGGCGCGACGCATAGAGATTTCAGGCGCGACACATTGGGGATTTTGGCTCAGTTTTCACTCAGTAACTCTGTTTTTCACCTAGATTTGGCCAGTTTTACTTTTTTACTTCCAAATGTAAAAATATTGATGTAATTTGATGTAATTTCATGGATCTTGATGTAATTTTGACAAATTTTCACTCATGGAAGTAGATTCATTCATCAAAAGGTGAATTGTAACTGAATGAATCAATTTACTATCTTATAGAGGCAAGTTGTTCCACTTCCTATTTTCCAGTTCTTAGTTTAGATCTTGTTGAAACAGCTCCTAAACTAGTGAGATCGACCCCTAGAGGCATGGGGATGAGTTATGCTTATCTATATCTTGTATTTTCTCAGTCATTTTCAAGGTTGGACACTTAGGATTGCTTTGAGCTCTATTGTACATTTCATCTCTGCATTTTGGCAAAGGAAAGACCAGGGTTTGCAGCACACTTTGGGATCCATGTGGCTCTATGTTTTGATGGTGTGTTTCTCTCTGTGATTGTAAGTTTACTGATGTTTCATGTGTATCATTTCCCTTCTCCTTTCTTCTCAAATTAAAAAAATAAGTGATAAAGGTGGAATTAATTAGATTTGCAGTGCTCTGCCTTGAAGTTTTGTTTAATTTTCCATGTTTTCAACAGTTTGAAGAGGATTCCTGAATGCCTCTTGCCCTCTTCAACTCCTCACCGGTCTGATCTATCCATTTCATTCAATTTCGAAGCATCAAAACAATTTCCTTTCTTGCCCCATTCAGCCCTCTGCAAAACTCATCATTTCCCGAACCCAAAATTTTCCTTTCCCTTTGATTCCAACAAAAACCCCCAAAATCAAATCAAACTCTTTTATATGTATACCTAGCCTAAAATCAGCTTTTATTTTGAGTCATCTCAAACCTCACTGATTATTTTTGCTGAGATTGACAAGGAGAGAGCCCTCTCCCAATCTGGTAGGGCTAGCTACCAGATTAAGCGTGGTTTGATGTTACCCTGAACTCTGCCTTCCTTCAGCCTAAGGTATATTTAGGCAATAACAGAGGGAGAACAAGTTATATGACAAACTCAACAAATGTTATTCCTTCTTATCTCAAATGAAATATTTGGGGAATATCATATGAAAGTAAGGAGTTCTTTTGGATCCCAAAAATATGAAGGCCATAATGGAGGGGCCTACTCCTTGAATTGCTACAAATATTAGATGCTTCATCGGATTGGCCCAATATTATCGAAAATTTATTAAATATTTCTCAAATATTAGACATCAAATCACATAGAATCCCTTATATTTTTTTCTTCAACTACATAAGGTTCTTTAGTCCTCGCCATTATTTACATTATTCTAGTGAAAGATGAGAGTATTCAAAGCATTAGTTTGCAAATATTTTTCACAACTTACAATATATTTTATGTAAGACAAAAGAAAACAACAAACAATTTGATTTTGAAGCTTTCCTGAGAGTTGTGTGCATTTCTTAATACTCCATGTAAGATTATTTGATGACTTTTGTGTTGCATAGTTACATATAAAATTTCCAAACATGTCAAAGTAATATCAGGCGATACTTACTATTTCTGAAAGCACAACTGCATGTGAGAGAGGATTCTCAAGAAAAAAAGTTATAAAGGATGTAGAAAGAACAAAATTATCATTGGATGCATTAGATGATTTGATGTGTGTGTCATTGGTAGGGCTTGATTCATCAATTGCGGAAAGGAATACAATATGTGAAATTTGGAAAAATGTTAAGCAAAGAAAATTTTAAATATTTAATAATTTTTTTAATGTTTGGAATAATTTTGTATTTGGATTGACATGTTAAATAAGAATTAAAAAAGGTATTTACAATGAAGAATTGAGGACTAGGAAGGCATATTTTGGGGATGAAAATTATATGTGACAGAAAAAGAAAGAAATTATGGTTGGCATAGTAATAATATCTTGGAAAATTATTGTAAAAATTTAATATCTGTAGGTACACCACATGCTTCTCATTTCAAATTATCATCTAAACAATTCCCCACCACAGTTGAAGAAAAAGGAGAAATGTCCAATATTCCATATGCTTCTATAGTAGGAAGTCTTATGTATAATATGGCATGCACTCACCCTGACATTACAAATTCAGTGGGAGTAGTAAGTAAGTTGCTTGCAAACCCACCCAAGGAACATTGCAATGAAATTAAGTGGATTTCAAGATATATTTAAGGCTCATTTGATTATTTTTTTTCTTTAGAGGTAATAATATCATTATGGAAGGATTTGCAGAAGATGATTTAGCAAGTGATATGGATTTTAGAAGATCCACAACATCTTACATCTATACGTTTTCAAGGGATGCAGTCTCATGGATATATACACTTTAAAAGGTGGTGGATTATTTCCCTCAAAACACAACTGACATAAAATTATGGGCTACGAAACCATGTGCCCAAAAGCACTAGCTATATAATACTAGTCCCAGATCAAGGTTAACCTTAACATTATTTATATATTGTTTCCTAAGCAAATTGGAGCTGTGAATCCGTCGCCGGAGGAGCGAGGGCATGAAGCTTGCTAGGCATTCATTCAATCCATTGGCTTAGATGAAAGGACTATTGGTGTGTATTTAATCCATCCATTGAGATGAAAGGACTGCATACTGGTGGGACTCTACTCAGTGATACTGATATGGAGAGGAGTCATAAAATTAGAAAATGTGAGATGATATAGAGAGGAGTCATAAATTTAGAAAATGTGAGATGAGATGGTGAGGATTCATAAAATTATAAAATGTGAAAGGGTTATCTCTAATTTAAAGTTATGAGTTGTGATGTTTTTATGAAATGAACATGTCTAGTTGTATGAGCTATTGTACATTCCTGAATGTTATTAACTTCCTGGCTCATAAAGAAGTTTTTTATGTTCCACTTATGTTCATACTTGAATGGATGTATTATATGTCATGAATTTGATGAGTGATTGGATTGTGCTATCTATTATTGCTTTCATGGTGAATGTGATAAATGTGTGTTCATGTCGTTTCATTTAATTGTTATGGATGAGGAATGAAACATTATGATTGCACAAAGTTTCTGTGTTGTTTAAATAATGGAGTAACATTTTGAGTGCTAAAATAAGAATTTTTGTGTGTGCATATGCTTGGCACACTAATTTTTGTGCAACATCATATATTGTGTACAGTTTGATGTTAGAGCCTTGCCCCACCCCCCCCCCCCCACCCTTTCTATCTTAGAAATGCATATAATGGTATATGGCACATGGCATCTTTCATTGGCCATTAACTAGAGAAATGGAACTTGGGAAGTTTCTCCTCTATAGATTATACTTACTAAAAAGATGAGGTATTGGGACCTTGGGGATATGTGCCACCTTACATAGAGGTTGAGACTCAAAACTGCAAGCCCTCAAACCATATTACCCAAGAATTGAGCACATGACAAGTGCCACCACTTTTTTTGAAAACACGTCCCAAATGGGGTTTTGTGACTATTCATTAAATTTGTGGGGAAACGTTTTGGTTGACATATCTTTGAAAAGGATAGAGACTGGTCTTGACAAGTAGTTGCTCCATCTCGAGTCTATCCAAATCAGGGATATGGCATGTTACAACGTGGTATGGAGAAGGGCCAATGGTCAATCCCCATTCGATCACAACCCTAGTCCAATGGACCACTGAGCATATGAAAGAATTGAAGAATGAATTCATATGTGGAGTGATGAGTAGTGGCACGCCTAGGTGGAACCTTTCCTGCCATAACTGTGCCACCGGATGAATGAGCCACTGATCCTCAAAAATATTTGTGAAGGGTCAATATAATGATGGAACTCATACCAATGGAACATTACCATCGGGCTACTGGATCACCAGAATATTGGAGGAGTACGCAAATGGAGTAGGTAGAGGTTTAATATGATGATGGAATTTGGGAAAATGGAACTCTACTACCAGACCATCGGACCATTAGAACAACAAAAGGTAGGCGTAGTGATTAAGTGAGAAGCTAATCCGGTGTGATGTGGCTGAGAGGTGGACCATGTTCAAGAATAAATGAAAATATATATTCAGGTTTGATTCTTCAATCTTGATAATTAATTGTGAATGTGTTAGCTTCTTTTACTTCTTTATTATCTTATTTTTCATCAAGTAATTACCATATTATGTGGTTGTGAAGATCAAAACAAGAGATGAAAGATATAGGCACTATGTTCGGGAAAAACCCCCCTCGAGGAGAAACCCAATCAAGACAATTATTCCTTTCAATAGAATTATTTGAGACTCTTCACCCTAGACATGAGCAAAAATTTCCCTCCACACCAAGTGATGCTTCCAGATTTTCAACCTAGCAGCAACGACATCCAATCCTCTAACAGCTTCGCAGATTTTGCAGTAGCAACATCCAAATTTCAGAGACTTTGATCTCCCAAGAGATATCGCGAAACAAAATTATTCCTTCACCAAAATTTTTATTTTTTTCTTTCTGCTTCTCCTAGACCCATCTCAAACTTCTTTTGTCACCTTCTTCAATTTCACACTTTTTCACTTGTTGTAGTGAATTTCGAACTTGGTTGAGAAGTGATTGAACAAATGAAGTCTACTTACTTGCAATTATATTCTTTTGATGTCTTCAAATACCCCTTTTTGAGGCTGAATTGATGTTCAGGGCTACTAGACCAATTTTGACTTAAAAGAAAACCTAATTACATGATTGAAAAGCCCAAGAAATGTCAATATAAATCTGTAATGACTAACCTAGAATTCCAAAATTCGGACCTTATACTAAATATGACCCAAGAATGAAACCCATGCTTTAATAACTCATTTATTAATCAAATAAATGAATATAAATCAATTTTCTTCAGTTCTTTTGATGAGTACAATAAATGTAAATTATGAAGACTGAACATAGTTACAATATTCAACAGACCCCATTGGATCTCAACCATTAACATAAGACACTTTCAATAAAGTGATATTTAGTGTATGAAAATTGATCCAATATGATGTGAAATGTGTTGGGGCTGGAACCATCAGGCATGTCGCCCTTTGGGAAATTATCTCACTTTTGAATTTTTATGGGAAAGCTAGAGTGGAGAGAGCCCCAATCCAAGGTGATGTCGATAAGGGGGCTCCACCATGGTCAATGACCTTGTATTTTGGACTTCCTACACAACAAATTATGGTTAAGGAAAAAACAACATTACCCACCATGGTCTGATGCTTGCAAATCATGTGATGATAATGTGGCAGTGCCACATGGAATAGAAAAAATCGACATGGTGCCCTTCTGATGGCATAACCTATTTTAATATGCCAGAATTCGAAGGGTCATAAATTTTGATCCTGAATTGAAATTGAGATAAAATTTATATTTCTTAAAATCCCTAAATTAATTGAACTTAATGATGGTATTGGAATTGTGTTTAACCTACCCTAAGAATTTAGGTTATTTTATCCCCATCAAGATAATAGAACTTGGAGATAGGGTCAAATAGGTAAACCCTCCATAGATCGGGATGCTTAATGGGTGAAAGGTGGTTACAAAGTGATATTAAAGCATAGGTTTAAGATTGGACCTAAAAATGCTCACACACAAAGGATAATGTTTAATAGAATGATTTAATTTTTCTTCACATCAACACGCTTGTTGGTGACATGCCAGCGTTATGAGGTTATATGTCTATACTTTAATGTTTTACAGTTGTGTGTGTGTGTGAAAAAACGTAAGGGGATGAAAATTACATTACAAAATAGAGGAATGAGTAGAAAAATTGTATAGTACAACATGAAAAGAACCCACCCTAATCAGGAAAAGTACTAAGTTGGAAAGGGGTAATAGGAAATATTTGTTGATTGGATGGATACCCTCGGGAGCTTAAGAGATGAATTTAATAGCTACAAGTAGAGCGAACATATTTTTAGAGATAAAGAAATGAAAGTAAATTTGGACACAATGACCTTGCACAACTTATTAAAATCAAAAAGTAAAAAGATACATGAGCATAGTACAATCTTTCTCAATAGGCATAAATTCAAGAAAATTCCATCTGAAATCTAGAATCTTGGGTTGGAAACCAATAGGGTAGAAGGTAGAGGATACCATCAGGAAGGCTAAATATTTATATGATCAATCGAAACATAATGATGAATTCCATTCATATTGGAGAAAGAAAAATAAAGTTTGTATTAGGGGAAAGGACCAAAATCCTCACGAAACAAGAAAATGGGGAAAACTTTCACAATACTTTCTAGTTGTGAATTCCAATGGAATTTCCCTACTACCAATAGAGATCTACCTATAAAACTGGCAAGATAAGAGTTCGAGGAGCTTAGGAGAAGGCCATTACAATGTTGTGGATGTGGAGAGAACCACATGTTTAAGGACTATCCTCACCAATAGTAGAACAAAAAGTAGTTGTACAATGTTGAAGAGGAAGGGGAAGTGAACAATGTGGCTCAGAGGATACCCATAATTTATGCAACATTGGATTAAAAGAAAGCATATCATCAAGCCTTAGTGATAAAAATGGATGGTATGGTGTCAAACCATCTTGTTTTAATGTTAATCGATCTGGGTTCAAATTTTAGTTTTATCATCCAAAAAATTTCAAAGATGTGTGCTTTGCATAGGAAGCCTCATGTAGAATGATGGTTGGTCGAAATGGTGATGGAATTTAAGAAGAAGGTGATGAATTCATTGGAATTTTTCCACTTGGAGCTGGATGGCATGCCCACTACTATCACCCTTGGTGTGTTTCCGCTGGGTTCATATGATGTATTGGTTGGTATGGACTAGATAAAAACCAACCAAACCAAGGTGGACTACTATAATAAGTCACTAGAGTGCCTAAACAATGAAGGAAAGGAAAGAATATTATAGTCGGTGAGAAAAAATATCTCATTCAAGAATATTTCGTCACTAGAAGTGAAGAAGTTTATTAGAAAGGGTTGCGCCCTATATATGGACCAAATGACCCAAATGAAAAAAATCAGTGAACTCATAACTGAAGATCATACGGTTTTTAACCAATACAAAAATGTATTTCTCGAAGAAGTGCCAAGATTATCACCAAGGAATGAAATTTACTTCTCCATCAATTTGATTACTAGTCCAACAAAACTTTCAAAAGCCCCATATTGCATTAGTATGCTTGAGCTAGTGGAAGTAACGTTGGAAGTGAATAAAGTTATGTAAAAGGTGTATATCACATAGAAGCTGTCGCCCTGAGGAGCCTTAGGCACTGTTTGTGAATAAAAAGGATGGGACACTTCAGATGTGCATTGAAGATTGACAATTAAATAAATCCATAGTGAAAAATAAATACTCACTTCCCAATTGATGCTTTATCTAATCTATTGACAGGGGTTGCAATATTTTCTAAAATAAATCTAATAGCTGGTTATCATCATGTCACAATTAAATATTATTATATCCACAAGATACCATTCAGGATGAGATATTGGCAATGTGAGTTTGTGGTGGTTCCATTTGTGCTCACAAACGCCCTAGCCACATTTATGTTCCTAATGAACAATGTCCTCAAATAGTATTTGGATAAGTTTGTACTAATGTTTTATGGATGATATTGTGGTTTACTCAAAAAATGGAGAAGAACATGAAGAGAGCTTGAGGGTATTGTTGTAGTTGTTGAGGGAGAACAAGTTGTATGTCAAAGTCAACAAATTTTATTTCTTATAATCTGAAATGAAATATTTTGGGAATCATTAGAGGAAATTTTAACATAAAAGTGCCCATGAAATTTTCATGTAATTTCCATCTCATGATATGTAAACCAACTAAATTCCTTTAAATTTAAAAAGAGGTACATGTAAATATTTCGAAGGGAAAAGAAGGAAAACTTTTTTGAATTGTATTTTTGGCTTATCTACTTATAGTTTTACTCAAATTTCAAATGTAGATGCTCGTTGGATGTAGAATTAAATTCTGCATCCAATGAGTACCCATTATGCATACCTTTGAGAAGACCCACATTGATAAAAATTTCAGACACATTAAGATATTGTGTTCAATGCATTTTTTTTAATGTATCTTCAATTTTTATCAATGTGGGTCTTCTCAAAAGTATGCATAAGGGCTACTCGTTGGATGCATAATTTAATTTCGCATCCACCGAGTGTATACAGTTGAAATTTTAGTAAATCTATAAGCAGATAAGCCAAAAATACAATTAAAAAAGTATTTTTCTTCGTTTCCCTCCAAGATTCATAACTCTTATTTTATTATTTTAACTATTACTTATTATCTTTCCTTAGGAGGCCAATTTTAGACTACAATTTCCTCTAATGATCATATGAAAGGAAGAAGTTCTTGTAGATCCAAAAATTATTAAGCCCATAATGGAGGGGTCTACTCCTTGAAATGTCACAAATATTAGATGCTTCATGGGATTGGACGTATATTATCGAAAATTTATTCACGATTTCTCAAATACTAGATATCCAATCACATAGAATCCATTATCATTTTTTCTTCTGCTATGTAAGGTTCTTTAATCCTCGCCATTATTTACATTATGCTAGTGAAAGATGAGAGAATTCAAAGCATTAGTTTGAAAATATTTTTCACAACTTGCAGTATATTTTATGTAAGACGAAATAAAAAAAGGAATAATTTGATTTTGAAGCTTTCATGAGAGTTGTATGCATTTTTTAATACTCCATGTAATTTTCTTAGATTATTTTTTGTGTTGCATAGTTACATATAAAATTTCGAAACATGTCAAAGTTATATAAGGATATGCTTACTATTTCCAAAAGCACAATTGCATGTGAGAGAGGATTCCCAAGACAAAACATTACAAAGGATGTAGAAAGAAAAAAAATATCATTGTATGCATTAGATGATTTGATGTGACTGTCATTGGCAAGGCTTGATTCATCAATTGTGGAATGGAATAATAAGTGAAATTTGGAAAAATGTTAAGCAAAGAAAAATTGAAATATTTAAGAATTTTTTATGTTTGAAATATTGTTGTATTTGCTATGATGTGGATCACAACAAATATTTTGTATAAAATTTTTCAATTTCATGATACGGATAGGCTGTAAAATGGAATATTCTTGCTATAGAACCATTTCCCTTCTTATTTTAAGAAGCATTAATCGATGTTTTCGAAGACTGCATATGAATTATAAAAAACACACCTATTATTTAGGTATCGAAGGCATATTTGAACCAACATGCCACTATAAGATAGGAACAATAACGAGCATATTTCCTCCGAAGTTAGAATCATAATTATGAATTCATGCAAGGGCATTAGCATATTTCCAAAAACAAAATCATGTTATCTATTTCCAGTCTGAAAAGGATGATTTGTGTCTTGTAATTTTATGGTTTAAGAGTTGAGATACCTCAGCGCACAATAGTTGTTGTGTCTCTGAGGATCTCATTCGATTTCATATGTAACTATGTCAAGGATGTCTAGTATTTTTTCATAAGTAGAGGAAATCTACTTGGATAACATAACCTATGGGTTTAATTAGTTTCTAGATAGAGATTCCTGTTACACCTATATATATGTATAAAATTATGATGGATGGATATGGCTTGTGAGACTCTGTTATAATTTTGTTTGATAATATACTTCTCGTGGATGTATGTTTTCACTTGCTGAGCTTGTCATTTTAATTTGAGCATTGAACACAGGTCGATCCCGAGGTTGGGCTTGCTTGATTTAAAGCTATATACACATATTTTCTCTCCATTTTTTTGTGATGTGTCTCTTTCGTGTAGTATTTTGTTTGATTAATTTTTAATAGATACGATCAACTGAAGAGATTTGTGTGGCATTAGAGAAATTTTGAGCTCTAAAATGGGCTTCAAAACAAAAATGTACAACAAAAATAAACTTTATAAGAACCAATAGGATTCAATATTATTGTTTTATCCATGGGGGATGATTCACCATTTTTGGAGTGAACAAGTAAAAAAGCAAAAAAATAAAAAATGGACATAAAAAAAGTACTTTTTTCAACTCACATTCTCAACTTATCTTCTTATGGTTTACTCAAATTTCGAGTGGGAGAACTTGTTAGACGCAGATTTTAATTCCTCATCCAAGGAGTACCCATGTTGCATACTTTTGATGCACCCTTCTATACAAAAAATAAGAAATACATAAAAAGCGTTATTACAATCACATTTTTTCATGTATTTCTAATTTTTTGTGTAGAAGGGTCTATCAAAAGTATGAAACATGGGTAATCCTTGGGTGGGGAATTAAATTAAACATCCAAAAAGTGAAACCACTCAAAATTTTAGTAAAACCTTAGGTAGATAAGTTGAAATAACGAGTTGAAAATTTGTTTTTTCTTTTTTCCCTCTAAAATTTGATGATATAATCTAATATTATTTTATTATTTCTGTTATTATTTTATAGTATTACTTAGGAGGCTGATTTTAGACATCAAAATTTCCCTAATGATTTTTTAGTATAAATCATGTTAAATCGATTTATTTACCTTTTTGGGCCATGTTCATCGCATCAACATAATTGTAGAACTGGTCACCCCATTGGTGTAAAATAAACAGTTCCTATTGTGAAATCAAGACACTATTGTAGAATTCTAGAAGGTGCTAAAAAATTAGACCTTAATAAGAAATATTGTTTCTAATTGGGGTATTTATTTTAATATTTGAACTCCATCTTTCGATTGAACTTATGGTTGCACTAATTAAGTAATTTATCCTATATAGATCTTCACTTTCACCACTTGTAAGTTTCATGTATTACCATAATTGTTGGTAGGAACTTTAGTACTTGTGCACACAACATGGAGTTTTTTCAAGTTAACAAATCCTGGTTGATAATTAATAAACACGTGAATCATCTTTAAATAACAATACAAGCATTTACATCATCATTTTTGGTGTCGTTTTCGAGAAGACACTCAAAAGTATTAGAAGTTCCTGTCAAATAGGAAACACCACTAGGAGTAGAAGCGACCAAATGGGGATATTTATTTGACCCTTTTAGTAACCTACATGTTGAATGTCTTGCATTTAAAATCATGTTAGTATACATATAACAACACAAGTAGCAAAAAGAATAAGTCTATAAAAACCTTCACTAGAATTTGAAAACCCTTAAAGGTTTGAAGAAAGTTATGAGGAACTTACCTGGCCTCTCTTTATCGTTCAATAGGTTGTTACTTTTAAGGAGGATGCTGAAGATGACTTAATTTCCACTACATTAACCAACCCTTGTTATGACCATCCTTCACTATATAATTAAATCTTAGGAAGAAATCTTCACGAATCATGGTCACATGTTGATTTAGTACAAAAATTGGACTCAGTATCCCCACCAAACAGTGATAATAAAACTAGGGCTATCGAAAGTTATCATGTAAATACTCTTAAAATTAGTATCCATCTAGAGCCTTCCGAACAAAAGAATTTGATAAAACTAATTGAAAGGAATAATAGTGTTTTTTCTTGGGATTACACTAATATGAAGGGTATTTCTCCTAATATCTACATACATCATATTTATCTAAAGGAGGGTACTCGACTAGAATCATGAAATCTCAAAGGAGGATGAATCCCACTCTAAAGGACATCATGAAAGAAGAGTTGCAAAAAAATTTAAATGTTAATTTCATTTATCTTATTTCCGATAGTAAACATGTTTCTCCTTTTGTTATTCTTCCTAAAAAAAGTGGGAAGTGTTGAAAATGATTTATTATCATGAATTAAATAAGGTCACTTTTGAAATATTACTTTCCATAACCTTTCATCGACAAAGTCTTGGATACCCTGACTGGGAAGAAATTTTTTTCTATTTCCTTGATGGGTTCATAACCAAATTCAAGTAGCTCGTGAAGACCTAGAAAATAACACCTTTACTTAATGACTATGGGGAATATATGCATACTAGGTACTCCCATTTGGATTGTTTAATTCCCCATCTATCTTCCAATGGGTTGTTTTGGAATATTTTCTAACTTAACCCATGATTATGTCGAAATTTATATGCATGACTTTACAGCCTATTGAGACACATTTGAAGAAGCCTTAATAAATTTAAAAAAAATTATTGATTTTTTTTCAAGAAACAAACCTAGCTCTCAATAATGTAAAGTTTTATATGCTCCTTAATAGAGGGATCATCTTAGGACACCATGTTTCATGTGAAGGAATTAGATTGGACCCTGCCTAGATCAAAGATATTTTGAAGTTAGTCACCCCCACTACACAAAGGGATGTCCATATATTTTTGCGTTATCCAAGATACTATCATAGATTAATAGAGAGATTAATAAGATATCATATTGTGTCTTTCATCTTTTAATAAAGGCTACTGAATTTTTCTAGAATGACAAATTTCAACAAGCTTTTGATACACTTAAACAAAAATTTTCCACCACTCCTATTCTTTGAGGCCCTAATTGGTATCTTCCTTTGCACAACCACACTAATTCTTTTGACACAACCATTGGAGCTCTATTGGTACAGAAATAAGTTAAAAAATTGTATTCCATTTACTATATCAATAAAAACTTAACCCCAGCTGAATTTAACTATATAATTACTGAAAAACAATTCCTTGTTATAATCCATGCCATTAAATAATTTCATCATTATATCACTAGATACCCTATGTGTGTGCACACTAATGACTCAACCATTTGATATCTCATGAAAAAACCTATCACTTGTGCTAGGATGAATAGATGGTTGCTTCTTCTGCAAGTATTTTACATTGTTATTATTGATGAACCTGTAAAATCAAATGTTGTCGGTGACTTTTAATTAGGCTTCATAACAAAGACAAGTTTGATTCTAAAGAAGATATTTTTTCTTTATCTACTAACGTACCCTAGTTTGTATATATTTATAACTACTTGGTCGCAGGGAAACTTCCACAACATTTGTCATCGAGAGAGCGACAAAAATTTGGAAGGGATAGTGCTAAATACTCTTGCATTCATGGGTACTTGTTTCAAATGGGGTTTCATCATATGATTAGGGTATTTTTTTCAAGAGGACAAAACTTATGACATTTTGAAGGTTTGTCATGATGAGCCTTATGAGGGGGCACCTTTTAGATAAAAGTATTGCAAATAATATTTTTCAACAAGGGTATTATATGCCTACCATTTTCAAAGATGCTAAGAAATATTTCATAAGTTGCAACAAGTGTCAAAGGATGGGTAAACTAGCAAAATATGATGAGACACCACTACAACTAGAGACAATGTTAGTGCTTTTTGAGAAGTGGACCCTTGAAGTTTTGGGGCCGATTAACCCACCATTGAAGTAGAAATCATACATCCTCATATATACTGATTACGTGACTAAGTGGGTGGATGAAAAGGCTTTACCAAGAGAAACCAAGCAGGCGGTGGCTGACTTTTTATATTAAGAGACTTTCATTCGACTTGGTGTACTACAAGAAATTTTTACATACCAAGGAACTAAATTCACCTAAAATATTATTCTAAACCTCACTGAAACATTTAGGATCAAGCATCAGATGTTTACACCCTACTATCCACATGTCAATGGATAGATCGAAGTTACTAACAAGGTATTGAAAAACATCCTAACCAAAATAGTACAACAAAATTGTAAGGATTGGCTGGATAAGCTTCCAGAAGCCTTGCGGGCTTATAGGATCACCTGGAAATATAGTAAGGGTTTCATTCGCTATGAGCTTGTGTGTAGGAAATAGGTTACTTTCCCCATTTAATTTGAGATCAAAACATTAAGAACTGCTTTGCAAGTGGGAATGGATATTTATGGAGCACAAAGACACTGACTATATCAACTTAATGTGCTTGATGAGGTTCGACAGGATGCCATTCATCAAACAACTATTGTACAAAATGTTAAAAATTCAACAAGAAATGTGTGAAAAAAGTACACCAATATAGGGGTGTTAGGCGGAACCCCTAATGGCTGTCAAGGGAGGAAGGCAGGACGGGCTGTCAAGGGAAAGGGCATTTGAGGAAGGATGGGAAAGGTTTGTCAGGGCAACGGAAAGGGAATTTGAGGAAGGATTGGATGTTAGGGCATGGGAAGGTGCTTGGATGGAAAAAATGGTTGCGAGGGCAAGGGAAAGGGCATTTGAAGGGTTGTTTAAGGTCCTTACAAATTAGGGAAGTAGTGGCGTGTGCCGATAGAAAGGGTATAACCGAAGGTTGGGATTGAGGGTGGGCTCTAATTTAATTTTCCCTTAATTAAATTGGACAATAAATTGTAATCTTATCTCATAAACACTTGTAATAGTTAACTGGGTGTGATAGACTCAATTAGCTCATGAATTTCGAATTGAGGGTGGTTGGTGAGGCATGCAAAGTGATTATATTAGTTATGGAGTTTGAGTTGCACTTTTTGCATTAGTTTAATGCATGATAAATTAGTTAACTCAATTAATTGAGTTAAATTCATTTGAACTAGTTGTAATTGTTTTTTGCACTAGTGAGATATCAAGTGAATTAAATATGATTTAATTCAAATGTAGTGATCTTCCATGCAACTGATGATTTACTATTAATAGCTACATGCATGTTAGTTCCAGTGGAGACCCATTTTATACAAAGGTTAAAGGGATGTTAACTATCAGTTGTATCATTAGTAGGCTTCTCGCATGCAGTAAGACAATCATAGGATTTCCCATGAGCATTGCGCAATTTTGGAAGGCTGAATTTATTAAAGAATAGGGATTGCATTCCACATGAATTGTGCAAGCAAGGAAGGCTAATTAGAGGCAGGAAATTGGCTAAGTGTTGGTCGATTTTTTCCAAGTCAGTGTGAGACAATTGTGAGAGAGTAAGAGACTCTTGTGATAAGAGTGCATTGTAATTGTTTCGTGATTCCTTGGTGAATATACAATAGCATATTGAGGGGTTTTGAGTAGTAATATTTCCTCAGGAAAATATCCATTTTGTGGTTTGGTTTTCTTCTTTGTTTACTTATTGTGATTGTCGACCGTGTTTATTTTCCACAATTGATTTGTAGAAGGATTCAATATATTTCTTTAGTAGATCGCATGACCAGATTGAATCCATTGATATACATATTTTTTGTATAATTTCTACATGGTATTAGAGCACAAAAAATCACTATAGTAAAGAAGAAATTGAGTTTGTGACTAAATAGCATTCGAATTTGCAAAAGTACTCTTGGTGTGATAGGTGGATCGAGATCAAGATAGCTTTCAATGGCTTGAGAATACGAAAGACGATATGGAGGAAGTTTTGGAGGAAAATAGGTTGAAATAATTCATTGATAATGACATTCCCAAACCCATTGCAGCAGATGCCACTCTTCTTGATGCTTGGCAAAAGAAGGTTGAAGAGTTGAGGAGGATATTATTGGAGGGAGTACGAGACAAAATTTTCTCAAGTATCCATTGAAAAGTGACTCCATATGCAATGTGGAAGGCACTAGAATATCTATTTCAAGGTAGCAGTGATCATAGAAAATTGTCACTGAAGGAAAATCTCAGGAAAATCAAAATGGTGAAAGGCAACATTATTCTAAAATATTTAACCAACTTTGTCCAATGTCGAGGTGAGCTTGGGAGCATCATAATTAATGACGTGGATGATGAATTTGTGAGCCTAGCTCTTCTAGGCCTTCCCAAGAGTTGGCATAGTTATCAGGATTTTTTCAATGGGAGGGAGAAGCTGCCATATTAGGAACGAATTTGGTCGGATTTGGTGCAAGAAGAATTTAGGCAGAATACCAGGGATGGATATTCATCTAAGACAAATGATGAATAAAAGTGCGCCTTGGCTGGTAAGGCAAAGAAGGGGAAAGTAAAGTAATCATATTCCAAATCTGATTCCAGAAAATAAGGCAAGAAGCACAACATGTCCAGAGAGAAGTGTTTTCACTGTCACGAGCATGGAAATTATGCCACTAATTGTCCACAAAATAAGAAGAATAAGAAGGCTTCATGATCTGCAGATATTGAGGATTTGGCCTCGCAATTTGAGTTGGACTTCTCGATCATCGCATGCATGGTGTCAAGTGTGATTGGATCAGTGTGGTACTTGGATAGTGGTGCATCTTTCCACATGACGAGAGACAAAGAAATTTTCAGTAGCTTGGAGGAGAAGGACCTCCAGATGCATATCCAAATGGGTGATGACAAGTGATACAGTGTTACTGGGATTGGGACAGTTACCTTCCAGATACATTCAGGTAAACCCTTCTTATTAAAATATGTAATGCATGTACCAGGCTTGAAAAGGAATTTAGTTTCAGTTGCAATGTTGGAGGATAGAGATTATGATGTGGTTTCCAGTCAAGGGAAATATTTCATTCAACACAAAGCCACAATAAAAGCTAAGAAGATTGGGATTCGTGTCAAGAATCTCTATAAACTTGATGTAGATGGATGTGCAACATTGATGATTAAGGCATAAAAATTGGTGAGCTTGGATGAAGGTAAGTTATGGCAGAGGAGATTGGGCCATCTACACCACGGAGCCTTGAAGGTCATGCAACAGAATTCTACATGTCTTCCCAAGGGTACTCTTGCATAGATAGACATATGCAATGGATATACCATGGGGAAGTATGAAAAGGCCACTTTTCACGAGAAATAGAGCTGATCTTCAGAAATCCTTGAGAGAGTTCACTTAGATGTGTACAAACCATTCTCTATAGCTTCGACAAAAAATCATAGGTATTATGTGATATTTGTTGATGATTTTTCTAGAAAGTGCTGGATCTACTTCATGCAGAAGAAAGATTAGACGTTCTGAAAATTTTGTGAGTTCAAATCACTGATGGAGAAAGACATGGGGGAGCATGTGACGTCTCTTAGGAGCGACAATGGTGGTGAGTACATCTCCAATGAATTCAAGATATTCTATAGAAAAAATGGATTCAGAGAGATTTGATTGTGCCTCAACCTAGAAAAAAATGGGGTCGCAGAAATAAACAACATAAAAATTATGGGTGAGGCACGAGAGATGTTGCAGGGCCTATTATTGAATCTGTGGGCAGAGGCATGAAACACAATAATATTTGTGCAAAACTGTAGTCCTCATCAGATACTTGGCATGAGTACACCAGAGGAGGATTTTTCTGGTAAGAAACCTGATGTCTCATATTTTAAAATTTTTGGCTCATATTTCTATTGCCATGTGACCAAATATTCCAGGAAGAAGCTGGAAGGAAAAAATGAGATTAGGATATTTGTGGCATACACTGATATTACCCACAACTATCGGGTGTATTTTCCAAACATCAGGATCACTGGTGTGAGACAAGATATAAAATTTGATGAGGAGAAAGCCATGTGATTGTCCCTTGAGAGGGAGTTGGATTTGCATGTAGATGAGGAAATCTTGGTTCCAGAGAATGAACCTCAAGATGTGGAGAAACCACATGAGGAGGATCATGGAGTGGAAGAAAACACTCATGCACATCCATCCACCATAAATGGTAGAAGGCGCACCACAGAAGCTGATAGATTGAGACTTTATGCGGTAGAGCATGTAGGAGCACCTACTTCACTGCACAGATAAAGATAATCTCTAGATCAGTTTACTGGATACATGGATCTTATGAGCAAGTGTATTGTGACATAACCATCCTCCTTTGAGGAAGCAATGCAGCAACCTATTTCGGTTGACGCTATGGTTGAGGATTAGGACTCCATCGTCAAGAACAATGCGTGGGAAGTTGTCCCAAGACCAGTCATAACATCAGTGGTTGGATCTAGATGGTTCTATAAGGTGAAGCAGGTTGTGGATGGGAGTGTGGAGAAGTACCAAGCTAGAATTGTACCATTAGTACTTCCTCATGACAACCTTGAAGCATAGTCAAGGAATTAACCTCCTCCCGATGATAAAAAGAAACATTTTTCACATAAGTTTCTCCTTCTCCCGCCCATTTTCATGTTGCTCAAAATTCAAAGGTTCAGAAAATGAAAAAATTGAAGAGCCTTGTCATTGAACATATTTATGTTCCTCTTTATCACCTAAATATTGGGAAAGTTGCTGCAAATTTTCACAAAATTCATAGGATATAACTTAGTTGTCAAAGTGTTGATCCATTTCATATTCCAACAAAGAAGACACATTTTTTTGATGGAAACCTTATTTATTATCATGACAACTAACATGAGAAGAGTAATCATAAAGTGCCTCTAACATATCCTCATCCATGCACTCTCCATTATCACCAAGACTTTTAAGATATGGAATGAAAACCTCACAAAAATCACAAAAGTCTTGTAACATTGATAAAGAAGAATGAGTTTTCTCATAATTTTCTAAGAAATTCCTATAAAAATCTCTTAGAGAGAACAATCTTCTCGGTTTCAACACTTCATACCATGTTCTAGCTTCATCCTCTAGGGTGGCCATAAACATTTTCATGAGACAATCCTTTGGAAAATCAACTCAAAACTTATGTACATGCATATGGAATCTAACCAAGTGAAGAGTAGCGTTATCTTTCTTTTCATCTTTAAATATAGGAAGATAATTCAACCAATAAATTCTTGGCATAGGATTTGGAAAACCATGGATGTGAGACCGACTCATAGGGTCATACCTGGCATTATTTCTTGCAATATAACTTATCTTGGAACTTCATCAAGATATTGATCATCAAGCAGTGGATTCACCATGAAGCTATGAATTTCTGAATTATTTTATAATGGAGTCTCCAAGGTAGAAGTATAGCCTTCGAATGCTTCTGAGATCCTGCTACCTTCAAGAGTTCAATATTTCTGTTTGAGTACAAAATTTTGGGAAAATGTGTCTTTAGACTCCCGGCAGGCCTACCAAAATTTTATCACTAACTTGAGGTTGATGGGCTTCTTCAACAGTCATTTCAGAGCAACTATTTCAAACCTAATTTTGGTTGGAACTTAGCCTTTCCAACTTGAGAGGGTTCTCTCAAGGATAAGAATGATATTCAATAGATAAAGATAAAAAAAGATGGCTAACTCTTAAATGTGTTTTGAATGCTTTTTATGCAAGTTAAAGATACAAATAAATGGCTACCATTGGGCATGGAGTCAGTATGGAAACTCAATCACATATAAAACACCTCTCATGGAAGGTAAGGCATGTGTATTCTCATCAAAACATTACATAAGTAGTAGACTATATGCATAAAGGAAGTTGGAGCATGTTTAACCATGAATTCAAATTAATTACACACAAAGTAAACTGAAAGAAGATTAAAAGAGCCTGTAGGACAAAAAATTACAAGAATACATGATGAATATCAGGTGAGAAAGAAGTTTGTTGCAACTGTATATTACTCGCACAAAAAAAAAAAAAAAAATTACAAGTAACTTGTAGAATTACATCAATCAACCATTTCTAACTCTAAAACTCTCTCATTTATATAGTGAAGACTCATACAAATTATTTTCCACATTTATAACTTCGATTCCCTCCTTAGAGACCTATTCCAAGTATGATTAAATCACTAGGAGACTTCCTAGAGATATTTCTTTTTTGCAGAGTTTGAACACAAAAAGGACTCTTCTTTCATTAAATAGTTCAACAAAAACCTTTAATAACCCTTATCAAATTTATCTAACTAATTTTCTGAGTGTAATGAACTATTGATGTGTCATTATTCCACGTGAATTCTAAGTTGGGCCTCTTCCAAGTCAAATTTTACAAATTGTACACAAATCTGGTTAGTGAAAATTCTAAAAAATAGGCCTAAAATATGAGTGCATAATTTCCAAACCCTGATGTCTGTGCAGAAACAAAGAGAGATTTTTGTAGATGGGCTTGTGATGAAGAAAAACTCCTTCAAATTTCCAAAATGATTTTTCATTTGGTCATAAATTGAGGTTGAAGTTGACTGCTAAAACAAAAATGTACAAGAAATTTCAGGAGAGTTCGTATCGTTTTCATTTCACCAAATTTTGCATAACCTTTAACATTTCTGACTATTGGAGGGTCTTCCTTGGGTCTAGTAACCTAAATAGATGCCTCTATCACCCTCTTCCATGTATTTTTTGAAGGAGTTTAGCTTAAGGAAACCGACAACGAGTTCGTAGCGAAAACTCAGCATCCAGCCTAGAGCACGCTACAAACTCACCTAGTTTCGCTGATTTTTTTGTAATTTCTTCTTCTTTGCCCAAAAATCATCTTTGCAGCTTGCATATGTATTTTTATGATAGATTAAGACAAAAAGTGACAAAAAATGTGTGGCTTACCATGTTTAACATCAACATCTTGCATAATCATTTTAAGAAAGTTTTTCTTCAATTTAGCTTGTAGCATCTCTATCGAACCAAACTGATAAGCTGAGGTGTTAGCCAACTAATACACTGGAGTTAAGACCTTGTAAACCTAAATTTATATGATGAGCTATCTAATGGTTAGGTGGAAAAAGTGATGTGTTGTTATGCTTGATGATGTGTCCAACATGATGAGCTGGAATCCCAATCATCTTCTATGATGAGCATTCTCACTAACCAAAGTCTCCATTTATACACTTTAACCATTCCAGATGATTGATGTGCTTAAAAAAGAAATTTAATGCTTAAACAAATTTAAAATTCTCTGTCGCTGCAAAAACGAAGTTTTTAGGCAAGTTTGTAGCAAATTTTGACTATTTTACATTGATTTCACTACGAACTTTTGTATTCTTGTCAAATTTCATTGTAATGACCAGATTTTCTCATGCATGAGATATTTTTGGATTTTTCTTTGTCATTGACTCCTATCACATGAATGATGACCATTAAGACTCCTCAAATATGTGCATTTTTTGAAAATTAGGAATTCAAAAGACCCTATTCAACTCTAAGTGACTCAACCTAGTTAACTTAAGACCAACCAAATTTTATCATGGATAAAAATATGATAACACAAGAACCATTTGAGTTCAATGTTTCTTACATATGCTTGCAGATGTAATGTGTGAACTTAACAAGTTCAATAAGAAATTTCAAGATGAGTATGTTGATGTTACATGTTTAGATGAAATCATAGATGTTACTATAAACACTTTAAAAAGGTGATTTTTATGAAGTGACACATTTGTAGATGACACATTGTGCTTATCTAAATTTTTAAATACCTCTATATTTTACTATCTAGAAATTCCTCATAAAGAGAGACTTATTCATAGACACTTGTGATTTGTAGTGATTCCACATACATATGGTGATTATCTTGATACACAAAAACAATCATAGAAACCTCCCATAGATGGTTCACTATAAAGGGTAGAAAAATTGGAAAAGGATATGATCAATAACTTATAGAGAGTTTGAATGGAAGACTCCTCAATCTTTATTTCTTCAACTATGTAAGGTTATTTAGTATTTGACATTATTTACTTGATGTTAGTGGATGATGAGAGAATTCAAAGCATTGGCTTGCATTTTTTGCCATGACTTGCAAATAATTTATGTGAGACAAAATATAACAAGAAATTAATTTATTTTGAATATTGTATAAGAGAGTTGCATTCAATTTTTAAAACTTCATGTAAGATTCATGGACGACTTTTTATGTCACATAGTTACATACAAATTTTCCAAAGATGTCGAGGTTATGGTAGTAATTAAATACTTACTATTTATGAAAACACAAATGCAAGTGAAAGAGGATTCTCAAGACAAAACATTATAAAGGATGTAGTAAGAACACAATTATCATTGGAAACATTAGATGATTTGACGTGAGTGTCATTGGTAGGGATTAATTCATAAATTGTGAAATAGAATACATTATGTGAAGATTTAGAAACATGGTTAAGAAAAGTAAAAAATTAAATACTTAAGAATTTTTCTTATGTTTCAAATAATGTTGTATTTGATGTGATGTAGATCACATCAAATATTTTGTATAAACTTTTGTTGTTTAATGATACATGTAAAATTTTACCACACTTAGAAAATTATGCAACTAATCTTATAAAGTAAAAATAGGTGCAATTGGTTTTTCTTATTGTTTGATAATGCATGCATCATGTAGGCACTCCCTTTCCTCCTTGTGAAAATATAAGATTTCATGCTCATACAATTTCACAAAAATAATTAGTTCTTCTAATACTATAATCATGTTTATTAAAATTAAGTGATTTTCTAACACTAATAATTTCAATACATAAATTGCTTAGTATTTATAACAAAAATGAACAAACATAGATACAATACTTAAGAGTTAATTGATAGGTAAAAATAGTATAATGCATCATGCTAAGTGTAGATTTAATAAGAACCCCCTCACAAAATATTATGTTAGAATTAATTGGAGAAATATGTTGCTTCAATGCATTAATGTTCAAATGCATTCTTATAGAGATTGTTGTTTACCAACAAGTGTGAGTTGCATGCATGTAGGAGTCACTATCTCCATCTTGTATTAAGTTTTCCTACTACTATAAATATGTGATGCTATCATGTATTTGGAAATTGATTGGATATAAAAAGAAATCTCTTTTCAAGAGAGTTTGGATATTTTGTTTATCTATATATATATATATATATATATATATATATATATATATATATATATATATATATATATATATATATATATATATATATATATATTACTAATTTGGTATTAGAGTAGGTCTAAATCAAAGAAGGGTCCAAGGTAATGGAGTGAGTATTGTTTTTGAGAGATTTCTATAGTGTGAGTGAGCCTATATTTTTTTATGTGGTTTTTCCATCTTTGTATTATGAAGAAGAGATTTAGTATTGTATTTATGCATTTGTCGATATATGTGAAAGGTCTACCTGGAAATTTAACGACTAATGTGAAGGAGGGAGGGAGGGCACACACTAGAAAATAAGATATTCTAAGTTTTCCTAAGGTGTTAGTGAATTTCAATAACATATTTAGAGCACCAAGATGCTATTATGCCTGCTATAAAATAAAATACTATGCACATAATTTGAGGATGAATAATCCCTATTTGAGAAGAGTGAATTGGATTGAAAGAAGCTTTTAACCCTTACAAATTGAGAAACAATTGTTGAGATTAGTTGTCAATTTTTTATGGCAATGACGGTTTATTCAATTTTTGGAAGGTGAATGGTATCTATCATGATAGATAAACCATCTCATAGCTAAAGGCTCCTAGGGATTTTTGGATGATGGATTGATGTAAGTGAGAAACTAGCACACATCTCTTGTTGTAGAGAATAAGAATTTTCTATGGAGAAGTTAAATGGAATAGATGCACTACTAAATATTAAGGCCCTTACATCAGACATGAATCCACATTCCATGTCTGAGGTCAAAACTAAGGAACTACATGAGGTTTCAATATGGGTGGAATTTCAGTGAGTTATGTGATTGTTTCCCTTATGATAGAGTGTAGAACAAAACACATGTGGTTGAAGTGTGCAGAAAAAGAAGGGGAAGCACAAGTATTACTGAAATATATTATGTGTATGATGTGAATATCTAAAAATATCCTTGAAAGAATTAAGGAAATAAGCACAAAAGGGGCTATAGGGGCACGAGCATATTTGAATAAAATTTAGATATGAAATGTCTGAGAGAAAAAAATTATTCAACAATATCCAAATGATAAAGAATAATGAAATAATAAAACAAATCAAAAGTGGAAATAAAAGTATCCATACCAAAACAGGTTTTATTTTACGCATTTAATCAAGGAATAAGAGAAGAGACTTAAAGTGAATCCTATGTGGAGGAAAATATTCATTATATTTTAGTAGTGGCAGACTTGAGGAATCATGAGACAATAAACCATAGAGATATCAGAACCAATGGAGAAGAGGTTACTTATTTATTAGAGTTGGAATTGATTAGGGAACAAATAATGGCAGGCAAAGGTAAAATTTTGTGAGTATTTTGGTTTTGAGTCATACATTATATTAACATAGTAACCAATCAAATGAGAAAATTACCGATTACTTGTTTTTTTGAGGTAGCAAAAAAAAACCCCAATTTTAAAAAGTGGTGATGCAGAATCACCTATTTTTTTTGGGAGCATATTTTTGACACCTTAAATTTTCTTTGAATTTTTGTTTTTTTAAATCTCATTAATTTTCATGTCAATATTGAAAATTGGTGATGCAGAATCACCTTTTTTTTTTGGAGGATATTTTTGGCACTTTCAATTTTCTTTGTTTTTTTTTTTTATGTCATTGATTTTCATGTCGATTTTGAAAAGTGGTGATGCATAATCAACCCCTTTTTTTAGAGGGTTAATTTTTGACACTTTAAATTTTTTTATTTATCAGGTATGAACATTTGTTTTAAAATGTTAGTGATTTTCATGCTAATTTTGAAAAGTGCTAATGCAACGTCAACCCTATTTGTTTAGAGGGCTTTTTTTACACTTCAAATTTTCTAAGTTATTAAGTGTGGATAATTTTTTTTTTAAATGTTGGTGATTTTCATGTTGCTAATAAAACATAAAATAAAAATAAAAATAAACATGAAAAATAAAAAATATATATATATATATAAAAACATATATAAAAAAAAAAAAAAAACATAAAAATGTAAAATAAAAACAAAATTAACTTGTAAAAATAAATAAATAAATGGAGAAATAATTTCAAAAAATTCATAATTTAAAGGAAAAAAGAAACATCAAAAACATTATTTTTTTAAACGAATAATTAAAAATAATGATAAAATAAAATAATTAAAAAAAAAAAATAGAAAATAAATTTAAATTATATATATATATATATATATATATATATATATATATATATATATATGTATGTATGTATGTATGTATGTATGTATGTATGTATGTATGTATGTATGTATGTATGTATGTTGCGGATGCGGATGGTAGCTTGGTTTGATGGGACGTCAGTCCCCGGACACATCCCGAGGAGGCTCGCATGGGGTGGCCATATGGCCCCCTGCGGCTCCATTAACCTTGCAATTAATCCGTGAGCTTTCTCTGTATTTAATCTCCCTCACCGGCGTATTCTTCCTCCCATCCCGCTCAGTTGGTTAACAATGGCTTTCATATCGAGTAGTCTAGACTGTTCCTGCTCCGCTTGTCATTCTCTGCCTCCCGTGTGGAACACTTTCCCTGCTGCTTGTGCTGAGCCAAGCACTTGCACATAGACGGGGTGACGCTGCTCTCTTTTGAGTTGTTTAGAAACTATACCAGGCCATCATTTCTCCCAGGGCGCCTTTTTCCGCTCCAATTACTGTCTGCAATCTCAATTTGTCAATCACTACGGGATCCCTTCGCCTCCTTCCTGTTCTATTTGTCTCAGGCAGCTTCAAACGATTGCTTTCGCCATGCCAAGGCTCCGTCACCGAATGCAGTGTCGCCGTGGTGCGAGTCGAGGCCGGTCTGCACGCTCTCATCCCTCTACCAGTTCGGATGCAAAGAATTCCTCTGAGGACATTGCGTGGGGGCGCTATCCAGACACTCATAGCCACGGAGGTCATGCTTGCCATCCTGGAATTGTCCGCGTAGCTTAGCCCTCCCCGCCTCCTTTTGCTGATCCGCCTAGACCTGTCTCCCCTGCCTCTCGTGCTTCTGACAGTCACGCCATGTGCTAGACCTCTCAGAGGATGAAATTCCGCTTTGAATGCTCCTTCAATCAGCCCATTGTCACTGCCTTTCTTACTGTCACCCTGAGAGAAGAAATGCCTAACTTGAATTTTCCTCCTAGGCCCAGTCCAACTCCCCGTCCCCTTGGAATTAATCTCGCCCTGGCTGCGAATATTCCAGTGAAACCGGTAACGCCCCCAGGTCCAGCACCTTCTGACCTGGGTAAGCAACCCATGCAGGTGGACGTGGGCATCACAAGCAAGGATGGCGAACAGAAAGAAGATGTCGAAGATCCAGAGGACGAGTACTGGTGTCGCATAGTGGAGGAGCCGCCTTCTCCAGCTCATGAGCAGTAATTCCCGTCTGCCTTGGTTCAACATGGTACATTCGCTCTATCGTTTTGGGAGATTTACTTATTATCTTGGGTTTTCTACAGCAGCAACAGCTTCATTCTACTCTAGTCTTTTTTGTTTCTGTATGTTGTATGCAATGAACAATGAGTCGGTTTCCCTCTTAAGGGCGGCGAAACTCTCCTTAAGAGAACTGGTTTCCCACTCAGGGCAGTTCGTTATTTTGTTAAAGCATGGACATCAAGCCCAGTCTTCAGGCTCCCATAGCTGAACTGAGGCAGTTTTGTAATAGTATGCTTTCATAAATAGAATTAGTATAATTTATAAAAAAAAAAAAAAAATATATATATATATATATATATATATATATATATATATATATATATATATATAATAATTAGAATACTAAAATTTTAAATTTTAAATTTAAAAAAGAAATATTACAAAATTTAAAAAGAAAATCTAAAATCTAAAATTTAGAATGATTAAAAAAAAAAAATTAAATAAATGTAAAACAAAAAAAAATTGAAACAAAAAAAATTTAAACAATTTGAAATAATAAGAAAGAGAATTGAAAAATAATAATAATAAATAAATAAAAGTAAAAAAAACATTAAATTAAATTAAAATTAAAATATTAAAATATATATGATAATATAAAAACGAAATAAAAAATATAAAAAGAATTAAATCTAAATTTAAAAAAAATTAAAAAATATTTGATTCTAGGAATTGACCGCCCCGCCCAGGCAGCCACGGGGCCTGGCAACTGAGCGGGCAGGGAAGGAGGCTGATTCAGGGAATCGACCTCCTGCCATGGTCGGTCAACGCACTTCAACATCGGGGGTGTACGGAAGTGCATACACCTCCGCGGACACCTAGGGTGAGGAGGTCAATTTCCAAAATCGACCTCCCCTCCTAGATGGTCACAAGCGGGCCCAATTTCATTTTTTTTTTCAATTAGTATAATTTTGTAATTTTTTTTAAATTTTGATTTCTAATATTTTTATTTTTTATTTACTATTATTGTTATTGTTGTTGTTGTTTGATACAAAATTTTTTAATGATTTTGTTTTTTAATTATTTTTTTAGTTTTTTTAACATATTTTTATTTTTTATTTATTTTAATATATTTTTATGTTTTATTTTTTCCAAATTTCTATTTTTTAAAGTTTTTTTTTGTTATTTAAAAAATATAATAGTTTGAATGTTTTTTTTATAAAGTTTCAATGTTTTTAATTATTATTTTCAATTTTGAAAATTTTTATTTTCAATTTTTATTTTTAATTTTTTAATATTTTTTTAAATAATTGCTAATTTGTTTTTTTTATTTCTTCAATTTTATTTTATCCTTTTTTATCAATTTAATTTTTTTTTTAATGTTTTTCTTGTTGTAAGTTTTTTTTTTTTTAATTATTTCTTTAAAAAATAAATTGTTTTTATTATATATATATATATATATATATATATATATATATATATATATATATATATATCATCAATGTTATTTATTTATGTTTTATGCTTTTTTTCAATTTTTAAATAATTTTCTTTAATTATTTTTTTCTTCAAATGTTTTTTTTTAATTTATTTTTTTGTTTTTTTAAATAAATTTTTATCTTTATAAGTTAATTCTTTTTTAATTATTATTATGATGTTTGATTTTTTTTTGTCTTTTTTATATATTTTTTTGGGATCATGTTTTGTAACTTTTTTTTTGTTAAAATATATATTTTTATTTACTTGTTATTATCTCTTTTAATTTTTTTGTTTTTTGTTTTTCTTTTAATTTTTATTTTTTCGATGTTTTCATATTCCAGATATATTTGATTTGCTATATATGTCAAAATAAAAATTATGTAGAAGTAATAAGTCTAAGAGAACAATTTTTTGTTGATGATGTACTTCTTTAGCGGTCGATAGATTCTGGAAACGACAATTTTGGTTTGCATAATCTTTAACATGTTTATTAGTTTTGATTTATTAAATTGATAAGAAATATAATTTTGATATTAAATTATTATTATTATTACAGTTTATGAAAATTATATATATATATATATATATATATATATATATATATATATATATATATTTCTCAATAATGAAATATAGGTTTTAAAAAACAAATTGCAAATTTCAAAATCTTAAAATGATTTAAAAATAAAATATTTACACAAAATTCCAAAAAAAAAATGTAATACAGAGTGTCAAAAATTGAAAATCACATATAAATTCATTTGTTTTGTACAATTATTCATTCATCACAACTGAAGTGTTTTCTAGCAAGTGATTTCAATACATTATATAAAAAAAACATTATATTTAATAAATTGTTATTAATAGGATAAACTTAAAAAAATATATTAATATAAATTAAATATTAATTTTTTTGTAAAATAATATTAACACCATGGCTGAATTTTTTTGGAGTTAATACCATCCCTAAAAATCATTGGAGTTTTAAGACTTTTGATATTTTATATTTAATGCCATGTCGATCATTGGATTTTTAAGATTTTTCAGGGTCATGATCTATTCTATTTTTAACATCATTATTAAAAGATATTGACAATTTACCTTAAAAAAAGATGTTATTCTAGCAACAACATTCTTTGTTTTCATGGTATTTTTTGCACACAAAATATTGGCAACGTTATTCCAGCATCAACACTTTTCATTTTCAAGATTTTTTTGTACACATAAAATTGGCAATGTTATTCCAGCATTAACACTTTTCATTTTCAAGGTGTTTTTTGCACCAAAAAATTTGGTTTTTACTTCTATTTTTAAAAAATGTTGAAAATTGACCTTGAAAAAAAAGTTTATACAAGAATAACACTTTTCATTTTCGAGTTGTTTTTTTATGTCTTTTTTGTTAGAGTTCTTGTTTGATCGGTAATTTTCTTTATTTATAAGTAAGTTTATGGTGTTATATTTGACTTTATGTTTTTTTTTTGTAAGTTAGGCTAAGCTATATTATATCAAAGGAAACTTCACATAAGCATTGGGCAGGTATGGTAAGCGGTGATTAGCCTATCCCAGCCTTATAAAATTTTAAAATAGCGTAGGTTTGGGCCTGCCTCCTAGGAGGAAACCAACCCCTTAATAGCATCAAACAATCATTATTTACAAAGTGTTCTGTGACGCACCAAAAAAAAAAAAGATCTATAATATGTGTTGAAATAACAGAAAACAGAAAAGAATCGAATAGTCATGCAGTCATGGTGTTCCTTCATCATCCTTTGTAGTAGGGTCCTCCTCCTCGATACAGCATCTATATTCCTGCGCAATGGCCTCCTCCCCAGCAGAAGGCACGCACGGGGGCTTTGGAGGGGATGCACAGATGATAGGAGTGACTTGGTACTCAGCATCTGGAACTCTGGTTTAGACTCCATCCAAATCCATGATCCACACGTCTATATCCTCTTCCGTGGGCCTAGTATCTCCAATTATGGAATATGAGAACTATATGTACCTAAGTGAAAATGTAAGCCTAATGAGACTATGTGTACCCTCCTGCATCGAGAAATCACGTGACAAAGGAAAGTGTGTGGCCAACTAGAAAGCACTTTGCTTGATTGTTTGTGTTGTATAAAAAAAAAAAAACTTATTTTTTTTCCTAAGCAGAAACCATGCGAGGATATGATGAAGAAACACAAGTTTGTGAGGGATTGGAAACCTATGGACAAGGATTCTCATAGATATTTTTTGTTCCTTCAAAATCTGGTGTAGGAGCATCAATAGTATGGTTATGGGTAACCCAAGAAAACCCAAATCATGGTTAAATATCGGCTCAGAAAACCTATGATGATGATGAAGTTGATGTAGGGGAATTAAAGGTACAATTACATGTATGAAAATATGTGGTTCAAGTATGGTTGAATGAAGCTTGTACAAAAAGGACATTTTAGTAGATCGGTGGTTCCAAAGGTTGGTTAACCATGCAGTCTAGGTGGCACGATTGTTCCTTTACATAAATATTAACATTTTGGTAATGTTTGTAAATGATAGGTTGGAAAAGACACAAAAAGGCTAAATTTTGTAGATAATATTTTTCTCTATTAAGAAAGAGTGTTAAAGTTAATGGGGGAAGTGTATTGTTCCAACGGCTTGTGAATTGTATTCATGTACGAGTCGTTGTCATAATAACTTGTAGTAAGTTATCCAATTACTCTAAATATAAAATTTTAGGATGTGTTTGGAAAAATATTAGACCTAATAAAAAATATCTCTTCAAAAAAAATTAGACATTTTTTTTTTATCTGCATTTTTAAAATTTATTTAATTTGTGAATAAAAATATTCATCAAATTTCATTCTTAAAATTAACTAACAAAAAAAGAATATTTAAATGATTACTTATTACACACCATTAACTAAAAATAATTAACATATCAAAAAAATATTTAAAATTGAATTAATAAAAACCCTAATATTTAAATTTCACAAATTTAGTTTTCAACATAGATCAAATTAAGATCGTATTTTTCTTTAAAGTAAAATAAACATGATAAAATTTATCAAAAGCCTTCAAAAACTATAATTTGTGGAGTGTTGGGGACTTACAAGAACTCTACCACTACAAGGAAAAGACCCTCTAGTGGATGTTTTTGAGGAACCCCACAGAAAAATACCCCGTACATCCTTTTCTAGCGGAGGTTACTACAGGAGGTTGGCGGGCAGAGGGTTTTGTGGATGTTTTCTGCTTGGTGCGCTTATCATTAAACGTCGCCCCTGTGCTCTGGAATCGTGAAAGCACCGGTGCGCACAAAATCATTGGCACACCAGACACTGTGCACCCTGTACACACTTGCCCGGTGCGTTGTATTATTCTATAGCACCGGTGTGTCACAAATCTTCCGTGCCGGTGCATTATAAAACAACACACCAAAACCGAAACCACCCAATGCGGTAGAAAGAAACCGCACTGCTGCATCATAAAACAACACGCCCAAACACAAACCGACTAGTGCGTTTGTGAGAAACAGAACCGGTGCGCCTATAAACCATGTGCACCGGTAAAGGGTTAAATAAAAAAGAAATTATGGAAAAAAACCCAGATTTTTCATTTTTCCTGTGCTCCTGAGCTCTCAATTGCCGATGCGCTCTACCATAGAATGCACTGGTGTGCACAAAATATTGGCACACCGGACAACGTGTGCGACATACACACCCACCCGGGGTGTCCTATTACAGTAACGCATCGGTGCTTCACTACTCTTCCATGCTGGTGCATCATAAAACACTACTCCAAAAAAGAAACGTGTCGGTGAATTCTTATCCAAGAGAACCAGTGTGCCTATAGAATTCACGCACCGGAATAGCGTTAAATAAAAAAAATTAAGGCCAAACAACGAGTGCTTTATGACCATTCTGCACCAGTGCTTTACGAATATGTCGCCCCAGTGCATCATCAAAACATCGCGCCAAAAATGAAACATCCCGGTGCGGTGTTAGGGAACTGCCCCGGTGAATCAACCGCCCCAGTGCATCATAAACAACACGCCAAATCTGACACTGCCTAGTGCGATTGTAAGTAAGCATACCAGTGCACCTATAAAACCCCACGCACCAGAGTAGGGTTAAATAAAAAAATAATTACTGCCAAAAGACTGCATTTTTCACTTTCCACAGTGCCCCAGAGCTCTCAAGCACCGGTGCCATTTCCCCTTCTCTGAGCTGCCCTGACATTAGTGCTCTCATTGCACCCATTGCACGCACTGTTGCTCTCCATTGGCCACCAATCTCCATCTTGCATTTTGAAAAATGGTGGGCAAATTTTATAGCCAATATGCCTCCTCAATGGTGAAATGTACAGGTATTTTTCTGTTTTTCCATAATTAAGCCTTTTAGCAGATTAGAATTTGAAATAAACTTAAAAATAACCATTAAAAAATAAATAAAAAAATTATCGCACAGTGCGCCTGAGCCGTTCGGTTCACATCGGATAGCGGTGCTACCTGTAAAATTTACACGTCGCATTGCCACCGATGCTAACGGTATCCACACCGTCTCCGGGGCGATACCGAAAGGCGCCTCGCATAATTTTAAACTAAAAATAAAATAAAACGCGGTGCGCTCATTTAGCCAGGTGCATTGTTGACCATGGGAATTGTAGTGCAGTGTGTTGATGGAATTATCCACCCCAATGTATGTCAGCGCACCGCATTCGACATTCGGAGAGGGTCAACGATGTGGCCGGGTAAAAGACTGCACCGTCGACTATGTAATTGTCAGGAAGTCGGTGTGTTGACACGCCTATATGCTCTGGGGCGTATATTTTAGTCAGCGCACCGCTATTCCGACATCAGATATAGTCAACGGTGCTTGAAAAATTTTCAGCTGCACTGAGGATGGTGCGTTGTATTTCATTTGGGGCACCGCCACTGGTGTGCTACAAACAAAAGCCACATCGGAACCGGTGCATGACTATTTTTGTGGCGCACCGACTGGTCTGTTTTTTTCTTTTTCAGGAAAATATATATATATGTATATTCCTAAATACATGTCTGTTTTAATAAAAAAAATTATTTAATATGTAAATGATTCATAGAGAAGAGGAGGAACAACAGCAATAATAGGCAAAATAGTATGACATGATTCGCC
Organism: Pinus albicaulis; assembly: GCA_034641835.2. Classification (NCBI taxonomy): domain Eukaryota; kingdom Viridiplantae; phylum Streptophyta; class Pinopsida; order Pinales; family Pinaceae; genus Pinus; species Pinus albicaulis. Next base: position 141,554,826 of record CM076569.1, on the reverse strand, counting down.
AATGGGAGGCCCAATAGAGGGAGAGAGATGCATACCCTTGCCCTACTACAGCAGATATGGAGGGGATCCTTAGGTAAGCCTCCTCAAGTTCTATGAGGAGGATACTTTCCTAAAGGCCCATAGTGTGTTTTTTAGATCTCTTATCCATAGGTGAAATGCCCACCGACATGCTTTCTAGGTTGGTCCTGACCAGTGGTACACACCCACTAAGGAGGATATTTATTTTATTACAGGACTATCGACGAGAGGGGTGGATTTTCCATCATTCCCAGACATGCCAATTGGTTGTGTAGCAGGGAGTCAGTTACTTTACTCCCAGAGATACATTGGAGCACATGTTTTGTCTCCTTTAGAGTTTCAGGTACCTAGAGGTCAGTTACGTATAGGTGCATTTAGTAGATAGGACGCGCAATGCCTCTCACTTATCATTTCGACCATTTTGGACAACACTAGTGACGGGCAATGCATTAGTTGCTCACTTTTATATTATGTTGATTCTTTAGTACAATAGCCATGACTTGTCACGTGGTTTGCCACTTTTTTGCAGTAGTTTTGTACGGCCTTAGATAGATGTCGTGCTCATGCACAAGGGAGGGTCAACTTCCGTTTTGCTTCAGAGTTATTTTGTTTAATTTTTTAGAGGTTTCCAGAGATGAGACCTAGTTTTGTTCGATAGCCTCATAGGCCGATGTTCGAGGCCCGGATGCACATGTGGGGGCAAATGATGCCCAAGAGAGGAGACACTATTTTTCCAACCAGGATATCCCATGATGCACTGGACTTACTAGCCAGTGTTGACGGGCTGCATCCCTTCATTATGTTCCCATGTTCTTATGTTGGATTAGATTGGCGAGGGTGTACCAACATCCTCTTCACAGATGATGAGCCGCCAAATGATAGAGGTAATATTACTGTTTTATTTATATTTATTCTAACATGTTCTTTAACTTGTTTTTATTAAATTGTGTAATGAAATTGTCTAATTATTTGTGTGTACTTGTATATATTTTGCACACATTGGCTCTTTTGATGGCGAGGAGATGCCGGATCCACCACATGATCCTAGTGTGGATCTTGATGACGATCAGGACATGGCCGATGTCGAGGATGATCATGATCAGGATGAGGCCAATGCAACAGAGAGACATGCTCCTGTTCATGGTGCACCGGTACCGCCTTTTGCTAGGTGTGGTCGACCTAAGACTAGAAATAAGATGGAGTTGGAAAACCAACTCAGTGCATTGATTGTTGAGGCGGGCATTAGGCCCGCTCATTATAGAGACATACAGGTCGATGATAGGTTATTACAGATGTGGAGAGGCATGTCGCGTGACATGTACAGCCTGATGCGGCATGTCGTAGGAGCTACGACAGTTGTTATGTGACTGAGGAGGACTGTTCGTAGCTATAGGCGTAGTCGAGCCATGGCACGTGATGGACAGTCCACGAGCAGCGACTCACATGAATCTTATGATTGTTCACCACGCACCGCGCTTGATGAGCATGAGGCTCCACTAGCAACATCTAGCAGTCATCATGGAGATGAGGCTAGACCATCAGCCACGTCCAATTAGCAGTTTGTAGCATCCATCAGTACCATTCATGATCATGAGTAGGCTGGACCATCGACTATCGTGGTTGTACTATTGACTGAGCAGGCCTCCACTACTACTGCTTATATTGATGTTGTACTACCACCAGCTGATGCATCCATCAGTACTAGTGATCATGATCATGAGCAGGCTCCACCATTGACCATCGAGGCTGCACCCTTTACTGAGCAGGCCTCCACTTGTACTACTATTGATGTTGTTATACTACCACCAGTTGATCCATGACATTTATATTACAGTTGTATATTTTTAATATTATATATATATATATATATATATATATATATATATATATATATGGTCCATGTATTTTATGTTCATGTTGTAGTTGTACTTAATTTACATGTTGGTGATCATCATGATGTGGCGCATATTGTTAGGTCATGTTAGATATGTTTCATTTAATGTTTAGCTTGTGAGTAGATGTGTATATGTGATAGCATAGGTTATTTGACATGATTGTATATTTGATGTTTGTGTTGTGGTGATGTTAATATATAATGTTAATTTGATGTTAATTGAATGTGTTTATTAGTCGAATATGATGTTTGTACGATGGTTATCATGACCGTGATGATGTTTATTAATTAATTTAATATTATTAAATGACCATGATATTTATTAAATATTATGTCGTGAATGTAATTGTAATTTAAATTTTAATTCTACGTAAAATTATAAAATTGTATTTGTATTTGTACTAATTGTAATTTTAAGTGTAATTGTATGTAAAATTTTAATTGTAATTGAGATTTTTAATTTATTCTGAAATGATTGTAATTGTATATATGAAAAATTGTAAAATTTTAATTGTAATTGTAATTAGATTATTATCTTCAATATTTGTAAATTTGTAATTGTAATTGTAAATGTGATTCTATGTAAAATTGTAAATGTAATTGTTTGTAAAATTAAAATTCCAATTCTAATTATAATCGTAATTCATGTATGTAAAATTAATGTAAAATTCTAATTGTAATTGTATGTAAAATATTTGTAAAATTTTAATTGTATTAATGTAAAAAATTTAATTGTATTAAAGTGAAATGATTTTATTAAAAATTTGTAAATTTGTAAATTTGTAAAATTTTAAATAATTGTAAAATAATAAATCTAGAATAATATGAATTATTGTAACATAATAAATTTTAGAAAATAATGAAAATAAATTCATGTACTTTATAATTATCATTATTTTATTATGATCTTACATACAAAAAAAATAACTTTATACTGTCCGTTGTGCTTATCTTCCTAACACGCCCTAGTGTGTCGTATTAATATGATGCACCAGTGCATCAAAACTCTACCGCACCCGTAACGAATAAACGCAAATAAAAAAATGCAACTCTATTTTCTTTAAGTGAAAAAAAAAGTGGAAATTTGAAAATGGGCGGCAAAATATTTTCAAAAATATAATTTCATATAATAATTCTTTAAATTCTAAACACTTCTCATTATTTCACTATTTTTGCTAAACTTTTCAGCCAGATATTTGCAGGAGACATACCTGGAGCAAGAGAGCACGAGGGCACTGTGGAGCAGCGAAATACGTTCTAACAGAAGTATTCAGACAATCAAAAATCAAACCTCTAGTGATTCAAACCCTGTATCATAGAATTTAAAACCATCTCATGATTAAATTTGCTTATTTTTTTAACTTTTTTTGTAGTTTGTTAACTTTTTCTACAGTTTTACCCATTTTTACCCTAAACCCTTCATTTTTTCTTTGTCCTTTCTTCTCCCTATTTTTGTGATTTCAGAATTAGGGCTTTTCATTTTAGACTAATGTCCAACCTGTTAGCGCTCGGGTCTACCTTGACTGAATAATTAAAACTCAAGGCAACATCAAGCCAAAGCAGCTCGTAGCTAGCCCTACGAGGACGGAAGAGGGTCTCGTGTCTATCTCGGAAAAAAGTCTTCAAAGGGGCTGAGATGACTTATAATGGATACTGATCTTAGGCTAGTAAATAGATAGGAAGGTTTGATTTAAATTTTTTGGGTTTTTGTTGAAAAAATGGGAAAAACAATTTTGGGCTCGGGGATGAGGCCAGATCTTTGCAGAATTCGAGTTGGGGCAAGGTAGGCAGTAATCTTGATGCTTTTTGATTATGTGTATGGATGGATCAGAATGAAAAGGAGCTGAAGAGGGCAAGGGAGAACAAGGATCCTCTCCAAACTGGCGAAAACATATAAAACTAAACAAATTTAAAGGTAGAGCACTGGAATCAATGAATTCTACCTCATTTACTCATTCATATAGTTTCAGAAGCAAAAGAAGGGAATGCCATACATTAAACATTAAATAACTTACAAATAACTGAGAGAAAACACCATAAAAAACTGAAAGCCACAAGAATCGCAACAGGTGCTGCAAAACCTCTGATCTTTCCTTAGCCAAAAATGTAGAAAATATGTACAATAGTGTGCCAAACTTTTTCCAAGAGTCCAACTAGTTCCACCTTTGAAAATGACTGAGAAAATACATGATATAGACCATCCTAACCCCTTCCCATGCCTCTAGGGGTCGAGCTCATCCTTCTAGGAGCAGTTTGAACCAATTCTAAACATGGAGCTAAAATCTAGGCAGCCAAACAACTTGCCTCTATATGCTAGGAAACTGATCCATTCACTCAATTTTCACTTTTTAGTGAATGAATCATATAGAACAAGTAAATACATGCCAAAATTACATCATGGTTACCAAATTACATCAATCTATATCAAAAATTACATCAAGAGGTGAAACTAGTCAAAACTGGCCGAATTTCTGAGCTGGAAGGTGAAAAATAGGCTAAATTCCTCTATGCGCCGCGCTCAAAAGCTCTATGCGTCGCGCTACTTTGGACCTGTTTTTGGAGCACTTATCGAAGTCCAAATCGAACTCATGATAGCTCGTTGGAAATCCCTGGATGTCTGCTATATAACCCAAGTGGAATTTTTCAATTTGGAGCTCATTGTCCCCTCCAAAACTTCAATCTCCCAAAAGTACTTCCTGCTAGTGCAAAAGGTGTCAGAAAGGTGATTTTCATGGTGTTTTTGGCCCTTAAGACCACCCAGAATTTGATGAAATGCTTCGGCCATTCTTGAGCATGCATAAATTACCATGAAAAATCCAAAAATGTCAAGTTTTCCTCCAGAAGATGTCCCAATCATAAGTGCGCGTCGGGTGGCGCGATGCATCGGGCGGAAAAACCTGTTTTGCGACCAAAAATTTCAAAATTGACAAAAATTTATCCAAATTCCTTGAAATTTGGATTGAGTGTCCTCTGCCATATGCAATGTTGGGCCAAGGAAACGTTCGCCAAGATTCGGAGTCGATCATGCCCTTTTGCCTCCTCGATGCTTTTCTACAACTTGGCCTTCAAGTTCCTAATTTATTGCTTTGCAAACCTGAGTGGGCGCCCAAGTAATGGTAGGTCATGTTCCTCAAGCTGTTCTTCTCTTGGTTGGCCTCCTAGGTGCATGTAACTCAGTGGTCTCGATCATAGAAGTAGCCGTCTCCATGGTATCTATGCAAGGTGTATGTTGATTTTTTCCTCAATTACCAAAATATGTGCCAAAACCAAATGAGGGACTGTGGGAAATAGGGCAGTGAGGATAATTGGGTTCAATGGAGCTTTGTCAAGTGATACTACAGTGTGAGGATAGTCACTTTGACCGTTTTGGGAAACTTGGGATTTGAGGAAATTTACAAGTGGTATTGGGAATGAGAATGAGATGGTATGAATGAGATTTAAGAGTAAATGGCTTCTAGAGATGTAAGGAGATCAGAAAAGAGATGAGTGTAGTGGTGAGATAAATAGTGAGGGGAGGAATAACCAAAGTGGGGAATGGAGTTTTTGACACCAAATTATTTTTATAATACCAACTCAAAACCTTAAGGAGGCATTTCTTCAACAAGATGATGGAGCTGGTTTTTGGCATTTTAAATTCTCATGATCAATCACACAACCCACAGCAAGAATGAGTTATGGCAATTACAAGGTCACTTGAACTTACTTAGAGCAAAGGAGAGCAAGTCGTTTTGGAATTTTTATGGAGAAATGACAAAAATCTCACTGTCTACCCTGTGCACCACGCACCAACCCAACGCGCCGCGCACGCCATGTGCGTTGCGCCAGTGTATTTTTACATAGTGAAAAATTGCTCAATGCGCTACGCACTCCATGTGCGCCGCGCACCAACCCAATGCGTCGCGCCATGAATAATTCATTTTTCAGGAGGCTTTTGGAGTCCTTCCCGATGTCCAAATAGGGCGTGTGATAGCTCTTTGGAAATATCTTTGAGTATAATTTCCACCCCAAGTGGAATTTTTCAATTTGGAGTTCATTTACCCTATCAAAAATCAAATCTCCCAAGACTGGTCAAAATGAGCAGAATGAGGCTGCCTCAAGGCAGAGTGCTGTTGCAGTCAACTTTTGAAGGTCTTTAGCAACTCCAAATTGAGCTCATGATAGCTCATTGGAAATATATTTGTGTATAGTTATCATTTGACTCATCAAGAAAGTCATTTGGCCAACCAAGCTGGGAGAAATATTTATTTTCCCAAGGTCACTTCAGAGGTGCATTCAATTCTCCTGAGGCAACGGTATTTTTGACATTTCTCTAAAACCATGACACCTGTGTAAAAAGTGAAGGATTTTTTTTTTCTTTGGAATGTTGTGGACAAAAACCTCTCTCATTTTTCCCAAATTCATCTTTTATTGCTCAAAAACATCATTTGAGTGAAACCTATCCCGATGTGTGGAACAAGGGATTTGTCGAAATGAAGCAAAATGAAGGGGATAAGGGGCTTCTAAATTCTTGGGGAAATTTTGGGAAGTAGGGAGGGATGTTAGTAAGCAGGGGAAAGTGGAATTTCAAAGATTGAGTGAGGGGAAGGGGTCCAGAAGGGCAAAATACAGGCCTAGCCTAGAAAATTGCCAAGTTGTAGCAAGAAACTAGGGTTTCTGTGAAAATGGGGAATTTGGGGAATCTCAGTGATGGGAAGTATTTAATAAGGTACATTAAGGATTAGGGAAGGTGTATGAACATCAGGATACAATTTTTGCTGATGATTTGACCATCCAAGAGAAATTACCTCCAAAACCCTAAGAGAGGGAAATGGACCTTACCTAGGCACAACTGAAGCATGAACAAGGTGTAAAATGACCCATTGGAACTTAAAATGATGATGAAAACCCTCTGAATGATAGTACACTCATCTGAATGGTGACATGGACCGACATTTGGACAACTTTGAAAAGAGTGAAAACAAACCCTAGACCTAATACCTAGTGACCAAATTTTACTTGAAGACTCACTAAAATGACAAAATTTCACCTTGACACTTTAAGATCACTTTGTAAGAGCATGTTTGATCACTGGAGGAAGGCTGCAAAGGCTAACACTAACATTGGCTCCAATGGGGATCGTAGCTCCTTGGAGGTGCCAAGAACTACAGATCTTTGGAAAGCAGAAAGTGCCTTCATCCATTGGGCAATGGAGTCAAAAACTCAAGCTGAAATGCATGACTGAAAACTGATGAATTGATGACACAAAATGACTCTCACTCAACTAAAAAATGACTTGATACTTAAACAAAACTGACAAACTGGAAAAGATGCGCAAATTAGAGCTTATTCAATACAACCTACTCTAATTGTTCCATTCATCACCTGATTAAGTGAAATGAAACAACCAATGCAACCATGTAAGTATTGTAGCTGTTGTTTGGATTCTCCGCAAGTGCTTGTTTATGCACAAAAAGAGAGAACTACTGAAAGGCAAATCCCATGAAAACTTGTGAACAGATCCGTTGAATACTGTGGATTCTCTATCCGCCTCCAAAAACACTGCATAAGGATCTTGAAATGCATGCTGCATAAGGATCTCAAAATGCACACTAGGACTTAGCTCATCCAATGGATTACTTCTCTTCTCCTCATACCATGAATGCAAACTTTGATCTGAGCTTTGTGATAAGCTTTGTGACGAGACTCCTGCTAAAAATGACAAAGAGACTGGCTGCTGGATCAAGTCTATATCAGCACACGTTTCAACCTTACATAAAGTCAATGGAGAAAGACTTTGACTGCAAACATCATCCAACACATCAGAAATAGGATCATCAAAAACTTGAGAAGACTGTTGTGATGTATCCATTGAAACTGTCTAACATCCTACTGGTTGTTCATCTTTTTCTTGAGAGATATTACGAGGATTCTTCCTTATAAACTGAAATGCTTCGAAACAAAAGGGTACAGAATCCTCTTGCATCATTAAATCATGTATTTCATCTTCCACGCCTTCATCTATAATCTGACCTTCAATTTCATTTGGTGGCTGCAAATCTGATGCTACAGGTTGCTCAAGAATTTCGTTATCTGTCTCATCCTCAACATTAACACTGAGAGATTGTTGCTTTGTTACAGGCTGCTCATTTGAAGATTTCCTATGCAATTTGTTCTTCAAAAACTGAAATGATTCAAAACAAAATGGTACGGAATCACCTTATATCATTTGATCATATGTGCTAGCTTCCAAGTCCTCATCTGCAACTTGAAAATCAATGGGTTTCGAGGGCTGCAAATCTGAATATGAGAAATCTTGAACAAGGTTTTCATTACCCTCAAGATGGTCTAGATCAAGGCTTGTTGGCAGTTGATTTCTGATTGCATGGAAATTGTCTCTGATGAACTGAAACGAGTCAAAACAAAAAGGCAAAGGTCCTTCACTTACTTCAAAATTTGCTGCACTTTCCTCATCATTGTCATAGCTGATATGCATCGGTTGATCACTGTACTCAAGCTGCTGAAAGTGAACTTCCTCCTCACACAAACTAGTTGTTGATTGGTCTGCAAGATTAGCTTCTGTTTGGAGAACATAATCATCATCATACTGATCAAACTAAGGCAAATCATCAGTATACAATACATCATCAAGCATACATGTCATATCAACAGCTCTCTCTTCTTCAAGATGATCTATAAAGCAATCACTATGACAATTGGGATAAGAAAATAAATGTTTTGGATCAGCAACTTGTTCTTCCTCAATCAGCGAGCCATGGGCTTCAACATTATACTCATTCTTTGTGGTTTTCTTTTGTATCATCTCTTCCTCTTTCAACCTTGCCTTTCAGATCAGCAAATGAGCCTCTACATTTACTGCACTGTTCTGCATCTCCTGAAGTGTTGCAAGATTACTTTCTCTCAGCTGAAACTCCATTTCTGGTTCAAAGGCACCCGGGTAGTGCAAGAGAGCAGATCTAGGAGAAGGTCTTATATCAGCTGGCATCGAAAAATATACTTGGTTAAATCTGGCAGAAAATTGTTGCACTGTCGCCCCTGGCAGTCTTTTCAGCTGGTTATACTCTTCTATAATAAGGAAAGGATTCTGTCCGATCACCCACCTGTCGAGGAAAACTTCGACGAACTGCTGGAAATCTGAGATGCTCGCATCAGGCAGGGCTTTAAACCAACTCTTGACTTGGCCTTGAAAAGAAAGAGCAAAAAGCCTAATACTAACATCTTCATCATCAACTTCAAAAAGGTCTAGAAAAGTCTCAACATTCTGCACATGTTGCTCAGCGTTGACATTGTTACATTCACCGTCAAATATTGGTAGATATAGGTCATAATTTTTAGGGAAAGCATGAAGAAGAGAAGGTAAAACAAGAGGTTTATACCAATCTGGAATTTTACAAGGTGTAGGGGTATGTACAAGAGCTGCGGGATCAATTTTGTTTTCTTTAGGCTCATCACTCTGAAGAGAGTCATCATAAGATGTGGGAAAAGTAAGGAGGCTAGGATCAAAGGGAAACTCAGTATTTACACTTTTTGAATAGGTCGAGTGAAGATTTTGATCACCTTTATCATACAACAAATTCTGAAAAAAATTTAGGACAGCTTCAAGACCAGTGAAGAAGTAATTTACAAGAAATCAGATTAGATCCTGAATACCATTCCACTTTAGATACTTGAACTTTGTGTAAGATCCTTCCATTTTCTCAGAGAAAGAGTTAGTCCTCCAGTGGAGTCTCTACTTTGAATTGGAGTCACCAGGTGAATGATTTCAGCCTTCTTATGTCTGATCGTTGTCCACCATCAACCAACAGATCTGAACTTGAGACATGTACTGGGGCAATTGGAAGTCAAGTGTCACGTTCACAAGCTAGACCAGAGATTGACTGAAGCAGCGTTTATCTACTTTCGCTAATGCAAATCAAAAGCATTTCGAAGGCTACCTGGCTAACTTCAGGCTCCGTATGTAGCTTAAAAAACAATTAACACCAACAAGAAAACCATTTTCTTCCCCAGTATGGTCGCCACTATGTTAGCGCTCGAATCTACCTTAGGCTGAAATAAGGTAAAACTCAAGGCAACATCAAACCAAGCTTAGCCTCGTAGCTAGCCCTACGAGGACAGGAGAGGGCTCTCTCCGGGTCTATCTCGGCAAAGATGTCCGATGGGCCTGAGCTGACTTATAATGGATACTGATTTTAGGCTAGTAAATAGATGGGAAGGTTTGATTTTGATTTTTTGGGTTTTTTGTTGGAAAAATGGGAATGGAAATTTTGGGCTTGGGGATGAGGCCAGATCTTCGCAGAATTCGAATTGGGGCAAGGTAGGTAGTAGTCTTGATGCTTTTTATTATGTGTATGGATGGATCAGAATGACAAGGAGCTGAAGAGGGCAAGGGAGAACAAGGATCCTCTCCAAACTGGCGAAAACATATAAAACTAAACAAATTTAAAGGCAGATCACTGGAATCAATGAATTCTACCTCATTTACTCATTCATTTAGTTTCAGAAGCAAAAGAAGGGAATGCCATACATTAAACATTAAAGAAATTACAAATAACTAAGAGAAAACACCATCAAAAACTGAAACCCACAAGAATCCCAACAGGTGCTGCAAAACCTCTGATCTTTCCATAGCCAAAAATGCAGAAAATATGTACAATAGTGTGCCAAACTTTTTCCAAGAGTCCAACCAGTCCCACCTTTGAAAATGACTGAGAAAATACATGATATAGACCATCCTAACCCCTTCCCATGCCTCTAGGGGTCGAGCTCATCTGTCTAGGAGCAGTTTGACCCAATTCTAAACATGGAGCTAAAATCTAGGCAGCCAAACAACTTGCCTCTATATGCTAGGAAACTGATCCATTCACTCAATTTTCACTTTTTAATGAATGAATCATCTAGAACAAGTAAATACATGCCAAAATAACATCATGGTTACCAAATTACATCAAGCTAGATCAATAATTACATCAGGAGGTGAAACTAGTCAAAACTGGCCGAATTTCTGAGCTGGAAGGTGAAAAATAGGCTAAATTCCTTTATGCGCCGCGCTCAAAAGCTCTATGCGTTGCGCTACTTTGGACCTGTTTTTGGAGAACTTCCCGAAGTCCAAATATATCTCATGATAGCTCGTTGGAAAGCCATAGATGTCTGCTATCCAACCCAAGTGAAATTTTTTAATTTGGAGCTCATTTGCCCCTCCAAAAATTCAATCTCCCAAAAGTACTTCCTGCTGGTGCAAAAGGTGGCAGAAAGGTGATTTTCATGGTGTTTTTGGCCCTTAAGACCACCCAGAATATGATGAAATGCTTCGGACATTCCTGAGCATGCATAAATTACCATTAAAAATCCAAAAATGTCAAGTTTTCCTCCAGAATATGTCCCAATCATAAGCGCGCGTCAGGTGGCGCGACGCGTCGGGCAGAAAAACCTGTTTTGCGACCAAAAATTTCAAAAATGACAAAAATTTCTCCAAATTCCTTGAAATTTGGACTTATTGTCCTCTTCCATATGCAATGTTGGGCCAATTAAATTTTCGCCAAGATTCGGAGTCGATCATGCCCTTTTTCCTCCTCGATGCTTTTCTACAACTTGGCCTTCAAGTTCCTAATTTATTGCTTTGCAAACCTGAGTGGGCACCCAAGTAATGGTAGGTCATGTTCCTCAAGCTGTTCTTCTCTTGGTTGGCCTCCTAGGTGCATGTAACTCAGTGGTCTCGATCATAGAAGTAGCCGTCTCCATGGTATCTATGCAAGGTGTATGTTGATTTTTTCCTCAATTGCCAAAATATGTGCCAAAACCAAATGAGGGACTGTGGGAAATAAGGCAGTGAGGATAATTGGGTTCAATGGAGCTTTGTCAAGTGAATCTACAGTGTGAGGAAAGTCACTTTGACCATTTTGGGAAACTTTGGATTTGAGGAAATTTACAAGTGGTATTGGGAATGGGAATGAGATGGTATGAATGAGCTTTAGGAGTAAATGGCTTTTAGAGATGTAAGGAGATAAGAAAAGGGATGAGTGTAGTGGTGAGATAAATAGTGAGGGGAGGAATAAACAAAGTGGGGAATGGAGTTTTTGACACCAAATTATTTTTATGATACCAACTCAAAACCTTAAGGAGACATTTCTTCAACAAGATGATAGATTTGGTTTTCGGCATTTTAAATTCTCATGATCAATCACACAACCCACAACAAGCATGAGTTATGGAAATTACAAGGTCACTTGAACTTACTTAGAGCAAAGGAGAGCAAGTAGTTTTGGAATTTTTATGGAGAAATGACAAAAAATATCACTATCTACCCTGTGCGCCGCGCACCAACCCAACGCGCCGCGCACGCCATGTGCGCCGCGCACCAACCCAATGCGCCGCGCCATGAATAGCGAATTTTGAAGGAGGATTTTGGAGGCCTTACCGATGTCTAAATATGGCGTGTGATATCTCGTTGGAAATCTATTTGAGTCTACCTTCCAACCCAAGTGGAATTTTTCAATTTGTAGTTCATTTACCCTGTCAAAAATCAAATCTCCCAAGACTGGTCAAAATGAGCAGAATGAGGCTGCCTCAAGGCAGAGTGCTGTTGCAGTCAACTTTTTAAGGTCTTTATCAACTCCAAATTGAACTCATGATAGCTCATTGGAAAGCTATTTGTGTATATTTATCATTTGACTCATCAAGAAAGTCATTTGGCCAACTAAGCTGGGAGAAATATTTATTTTCCCAAGGTCACTTCAGAGGTGCATTCAATTCTCCTGAGGCAACGGTATTTTTGACATTTCTCTAAAACCATGACACCTGTGTAAAAAGTGAAGAACGTTTTTCTTATTTGGCATTTTTGGACAAAAAAATCTCTCATTTTTCCCAAATTCATCTTTTATTGCTCAGAAACATCATTTGAGTGAAACCTATCCCGATGTGTGGAACAAGGGATTTGTCGAAATGAAGCGAAATGAAGGGGATAAGGGGCTTATAAATTCTTGGGGAAATTTTTGGAAGTAGGGAGGGATGTTACGAAGTATGGGAAAGTGGAATTTCAGAGATTGAGTGAGGGGAAGGGGTCCAAAAGGGAAAAACACAGGCCTAGCCTAGAAAATTGCCAAGTTGTAGCAAGAAACTAGGGTTTGTGTGAAAATGGGGAATTTGGGGAATCTCAGTGATGGGAAGTATTTAATAAGGTACATTAAGGATTAGGGAAGGTGTATGAACATCAGGATACAAGTTTTGCTGATGATTTGACCATCCAAGAGAAATTACCTCCAAAACCCTAAGAGAGGGAAATGGACCTTACCTAGGCACAACTGAAGCATGAACAAGGTGTAAAATGACCCATTGGAACTTGAAATGATGATGACAACCCTCTGAATGATGGTATACTCAGCTGAATGGTGACATGGACCGACATTTGGACAACTTTGAAAAGAGTGAAAACAAACCCTAGACCTAATACCTAGTGACCAAATTTTACTTGAAGACTCACTAAAATGACAAAATTTGACCTTGATACTTTAAGATCACTTTGTAAGAGCATGTTTGATCACTGGAGGAATGCTGCAAAGGTTGACACTAACACAACCCATGAGACGACTTGCATAGTCGGATCCCAATCCATTCAGCCATTGAGTGAATTTTCGGAAAAAATGGATTTTTCTTTTTCGGTGTGCCCTGCGTACCCTACTTCATCGGTGTGCTCTATTATATAGCGCGCTGCGCAAGTACTGCGTAATAAAAAAATGGATTTTTTTTTTTCTAAATCTGCACGCCATATCTGAAATAGGGCACCGATGCTCCATTTAACGAGGATAGCACCATACGGTGTATTACACTATTTTTGCGGTGTGTTTATAATACCCCATGCACTGTATTGTCTATTACACTATTTTTGCGGTGCGTTTATAATACCCAACACACTGTACAGTCTATTATACTATTTTATGGTGCATTTTTAGTATCCCCACGAGCCAGCTACGGTGCGTACCTCATGAAAGGCACACCGGAATCTTGAGATTTATTTTCTACCTGAAAAGTTGAGAATTTATTTATAAATATATTAATGAATGATATGGTACAAGTTTCAGATTGATAAAGAAATGACTAAGAAGAGATCAAGTAACAAAAATACTTATAACACATCAAGAAAAGTGAAAAAGGCAAGTTCTTTGTAAATTATTTATAAAAAATATTATTTTTCAACTATATGTAAGTTTAACTAATATGTATTATTTACTGTGCATCATGCAAAGCCACAAAATGACGAAGCTCGATATGATTATTTCTGATATATGACTAGAAGAACGTAAAAATTTAATGGAAAAATTGCAAAACGATGAATCAAGTGAATGAAAAAAATACTATCGATCCAATATGAGTTTCTTTTTTTAATTATAATTAATAATATACTTAAAATTATTAGATAACATGTGTCAAAAATTCTACTAATTCACATCTGTCTAATGTTCTACAGGGACCAACAACTCAGAAAAGGAATGTTTTTCTAAGAAAAGAAAAAAAATAGAACATGAAAATGAAAATGAATTGCTCCTTGGCTCATCTGGAATGGTGCTGGAAGTTAACAAAAGGGGGAAAAACTTTTACAAAAGTTTTAGGGATCTAGTGGAACGAATACAAAAACATGTACAAGGAGATGGTCAAAGAAATTGACAAAATTACATTGTAGGAGGAGCCATCTCAACAACAACATGCTTCAAATGTAATATGTAATCATTGAATTTTTCGATTATTAGGTACAATAAATAAACAATTTAGCATTAAATATTAATTTTCATGAATTTTCTTGCAGAAAAGAAAAGAAAATGGAACCCATTCAGCACATAAAACAGGAGGACAAGGAAGAAAAGGGTTGACCTCTAAGTTTGTGAGTAATTTTTACTTCCTTATAACAACTTAACTAGATTTCATTTTTGTATTTTTTAAGTTGTTTTACAAAAATCATCATTGAATGTCTTCAAACAGGTGCTAACATACAAAGAAGAACCATCAGAAGAATTGATTGAAATTGGGTTAAATATGGGTTGTGAGTATATGTTGGCATATTAGAATTTAATTGTGGAATTTGTAAGCATCTATCGATCTTGTTTTAATTAGCTCCGTCTATAATTAATAGAAAAAAAACATCTTTTATATTAAATATATGATTTGTTATGGGGTATAAAACTTGCAGGAAACAAAGTATGGAACTGCGCCAACAGATGAAATTTTGAAAGATGGCATGGTACATGGTTTTGAAAGAATGTGTATACTTTATGAGTCAATTGTTGCTATGATACATCATTTTTCTTTTCGATTTACATTGATGTATATTATTTAATATTGAAATTTTCATTATTCTCACCAATGTATATACCCTCATTTTAGTTTATTTTTATGTTTGTAGATGGAAGGTGAAGAAGAAGAAAACAATCAACGCCGTGAACAAAACATTCCTGAAAATAACCCAAGTCATGGAAGTAGCTCTAGCAATGATAACAGTTCAAGCGAAGAATGATGATCACTATGTTGGGATATCAAAGCAAGGCGTTCTATTTTTTGAAATATGTCTGTGAAATCAGACATTTTCTTTAATGTAATGGACATAATGTCCCAATTAAAAGAGAAAGGGATACGAATAACTGTCGCATTTTGTATGATAAAGACTGTCGTATTCATATATATATATATATATATAATCATAAAATATGATTTAATTTATTCTATTGCATTCTCCATTGTCACTGTTGTGTTCTCCATTGTCATTCTCAAATGCACTAATAAAAACATAATTCATATGAATATTTTTATAAGATATATATGTGTCGACTTTTGATGAATAATGAATTTTTAAAAACCACAATAATTCTCATATGATATAACAAATTAATGCAAACAACACATTCAAATGCATTAATAAAAATGTAATTAATATGAATATTGTTATAATATGTCTCAACTTTTGATGAATAATGAATTTAAAACAATCACAATAATTGGACCATAACAGGTGAATGTTTCTAAAAAAAACAAAATGAAAACCGGTGTGTGTCAGTAACTGTCGACCGGTGTGTTTATGTGTCTATACGCACCGGTGTTGTTGTATGATCTATGGGCACCGCACAAATACCGATAACAGTTATAAATATCGGTGTGTTTGTGTGATACTGCGTACCGGGGTGTTTTTGTATCTATAAGCATCGGTGCATTTGTACGATCAATGGGCACCACATGAATACCGATACCAATTATAAATCTCGATGCTTTTCTATGATAGGGTGCATCGGTATATCATAAAGGTATACGCATCGGTGCGTTGATACAACCTATGGGCACCGCACAAATCCCAAGACCAATTAGAACGGCCCCGTGCGTTGTGTGACCAACACTACGCCCGGTGCTGTTTTACACCTAAACGTCCTGGTGCGTTCGTTTGACTGTGATTGCCTCGGGGCGTCGTCTTCATGTACGCACCAGTGCATTAAATCTAGAGTAGTGCACCGATGAAAAAACAGTTGTAATAACATCCGATTGCCCTTTTTTATTTTGGTTTAATTTTCGTTAAAAGCTTCGTAAAAACCGTCGTAACCATAAACGGATGTTGTAGCAAATGCTTTTTGACAATTTTGGGCA
Source organism: Pinus albicaulis (assembly GCA_034641835.2). NCBI lineage: Eukaryota > Viridiplantae > Streptophyta > Pinopsida > Pinales > Pinaceae > Pinus > Pinus albicaulis. The sequence goes on along the minus strand of CM076569.1, from coordinate 141,538,301 downwards.
ATTTTATAATACTAAAAATCTCCTTTATAACCTCTGCTACAGGGTCTTTTCCTTGTAGTGTACGAATCATTCAACCATATTAATCTCCCAATCATTCAACCATATTAATATTTTTAAATTATATTGTTTATTATAATTTTTACAATTTCATAATTATAAAAATTAAATGGCGTTAAATGTTGATAGATATAAATTCATAAAAAATATCAAAATATTTATTTAATGATACATGTCATATTATTAATATCATAAAATTATTAAAATTATTTAAATATAGCATTATTATTGTTATTATAAAAGTTATATATATATATATATATTTTTAAATATTTATTAATTATGAAGATTTACTAAAATACAGATTCTTAACATGTAAATATTTTTATCACAATACCATGTATTATCAATATCATATACTCAAAAAACCATAACTCATTTCATATAATATTCATGAAATTCCCCGGATACGGGTGACATTGGATGCACGTATGGAAATTGTACCTCCCACGTTTGAAATGATGAAGATTTGCAACACAGGCCTTCACTTCAAGTGGGTCCACCTCTCTGCAATAATTCACATGAGGTGACGGAGGCAAGGCATCAAGAAGATACGCAATGCCAGCAACCACCCTGGGTGGTACCTCTCAGCTACAATCATTTGAATGAGCTCCCGAATGGATATCACGCTCTGCCATAACTCGAAGCACATGCTTCCACATGAAAATTGTCACAGCATGCACCTGCGAGCGTGTCATAATAATGCACAACATCTGCTCTTGTGCTACAAGCCTACAAAAGGGGAGGCCCTTCTGCATAGTGTTATTCAAATTTTAATCCTTCTAGATCATACTGCCCTCTTAGCATTCCTGTTTGAGTTTCAGCCCACCTGCGCGCTCCACCAGCTGTGCAGCCTCCCCCCAGTGCAAGGCTGCGAAGGACCCTCCCAGCTGCGCAACTCCCTGACTGCGCACCTCCCTTCGATCCCCCTTGCCCTGAAATTTTCTCCCGAATGTGCACTCTCATCACCAAGCTCCTGCAACTACGTATCTACCACCTACGCACCACCTTGCCCAACAGCACCACGCTGCGCACTCCCTGTCTCCCCTCTATTACGCTATCCCATCTCCCCTCTATGATGTTATCTCATGGCTTTGAGACTGCACCAAAGGACAATCAGATGCGGCCAAAGAGGTGCATTCCTTGGATGCTACCAGTGAGGGCCCGATAAACGTTTGGAGTCCTTTGAGGTCTCCTCTTCTGGCATTCACGCCATGGATGCCCCCCAGAGCCTTGCGCACGACTAGGAGGAGGAGGCCCCTATTCAAGAGACGCAGAGAGGCAGAAGCAGACCTAGGAAATCCACCATTGCGCACCAGGAGCACCCCAGGACCCACAAAGTCGAGCCTCTTCTGGTTCATGAGGCAGTGGGGAAAGACACCGATGTATGGATCATGGAATCAGAGAGAACTTGGACTCGTGTACCGGATGTTGAGTACCTGTTCGCTCCCATCCTCCGCGCATCGGCTTCTAGGCCTCCGTGCCGACCCACTGCTAAGGAGGAGGCCATAGCGCAGGAGTATGCCTGCCGTATCGAGGAGGAGGAACCAGACACCGAGGGGGAGGAACCATACACTAAGGATGATGCAGAAGCACCTTGACTGTGGGACCGCTCCGCTTTTTTTAGTTTTCTGTTATTCCATATCTTATCATAGAACTTTTACTTTCACACGTTCCATGGCACATTTTGTAATTTTCTGTCCGATGTTATTACATGGTTGGTTTCCTCCGAGGAGACAGCCCATACATGCGCAACTATGAAAGCAAGAAAGGTTGGGATTCGATAAGCGCAGCTTAACAACTTAGCATGTAACATGTCTAATGTTTTATTTTGAATCAATATAGTTTAGCCTAAATTACCAAAAAAAACAAAAAAGATTTTCTTTATAGATAAATGGTAATAATAGATAATTAAATTAAAATTATGAAATTTTGTATTCCAAAATAAACCTATCTCACACTAGTGACAATCATGCTTCCTTTTATCGTGTGCCTTCCTTCTATAATTACACGATAGATAACAACTTTAATGACACAATGCCTAACAATCAGCGTCCCTAGTAAATAGCCACGTTGATTAAATTACATGAACGGCTTCTATTTCACAACTTAACTTCCAGACTTATTCATGGATTCAATACATATACCAAGATCTTTTAAGCAAAGGCAATTTTGATGTGGAAGGAATAAGAATTCAAGACATTCCAAACCCAACGTCAATGACACGGAAGCATATTCCAACTCGATAACGTATCACTTTTAACCACCTTCTACAGTTGACTTAACAGTCTTGACCAACCCTTGTATATATCTGGAATGGAATATATCAATGTGATGGTCGTATCCAAAACTTTCCTTGAATTTGCCACCCATGGGAACATGGGGAAATCAATGGGGTCACTCTTTCACAATGGCCGTACCTATGGAGTCACTCTAACAATTGATGGCGACAACGACTATTCAACACGCAGGGGCCGCAGTCTTCGAAGGGAAAATAACCTGCGGTCAGTTTCAACGACAATAATACTCGAAAATAAGCTGCGATCAGTTACGGGTGGTGTGAGGAATATGTTGCAACTATCTCAGCTCCGTTTGGATTTCAAGTTCCATTCGCCTGTTTGACCCCGTGGCCAAAATCTAGCCGAGCCCAAGCTATGGCACTGTGAAAGCGCCCCGGGAGGTCGAGGTGGATGATTACGACACTGAATTGCTTGCTTCCTTGGCTTTGGAGGATTTCTTTTTTGTGATCTATTTTTACGAGTAGGATGAGTTTAAGTAGGGGCTAGCCTCTATGTTAGAAGGAAGAACCATTTATTCAATGGGATGAGCTATTTAATTCTTCGTAAAGTGATTTGTGTGGTTAACTCTTTCTACAAAATATAAATATACAAATCCATTAATCTAATTGTAAACTATTTATATACCGCTGCCTAAACAAACTCGAGTTGCTAATTCCATTCAAGAGAAAGGAAGACACAATAACACCCTCAAATACATTCTCCTCCCTTTCTCATCCCTTTGCTTAGTGGGCGTTTCTCATGTTCTTCACACTTTAAGATAATGATATAATGATTAACATGTTGAAAGAAGAATTGAATAAAGTCTTTACAATGAAGAATTTAGGATTAGGAAGGCATATTTTGGGGATGCAAATTATATGTGATAGAAAAAGAAAGAAATTATGGCCATCATAACAATAATATTTTGGAAAATTATTGTAAAAATTTAATATCTGTAGTTACACCACATGATTTTCATTTCAAATTATCATGTAAACAATCCCCCACCACAATTGAAGAAAAAGGAGAAATGTCTAAGATTACATATGCTTCTACAGTAGGAATTCTTATGTATACTATGCTATGAACTCACCCCTACATTACAGATTTAATGGGAGTAGTAAGTAAGTTGCTTGCAAACCCACACAAGGAACATTGCAGTGCAATTAAGTAGATTTCAAGATATATTAAAGGCTCATTTGATTATTTTTGTTCTTTAAAGATAATAATATATTTATGGAAGGATTTGTAGAAGCTAATTTAGCAAGTGACATGGATTTTAGAAGATCCACAACATGTTACATCTATACGTTTGCAAGGGCTGCAGTGTCATGGGTATCTACACTATAAAAGGTGGTGGATTCTTTCCATCAAAACACAACTAACATAAAATTAGGGGCCACGAAACCATGTGCAGAAAACCACTTGTTATATATTATTAGTCCCAGATCAAGGTTAACCTTAACATTATTTATATATTGTTTCCTAAGAAAATTGAAGCTGCTAATCCCTCGTCGGAGGAGCAAAGGCATGAAGCTTACTAGGCATTCATTCAATCCATTTTCTTAGATTAAAGGACTATTGGAGTTCATTCAATCCATCCACTAAGATGAAAGGACTATTGGTGTGTATTCAATCAATCCACTGAGATGAAAGGACTACATACTAGTGGGTCTCTACTCAGTGATATTGATATGGAGAGGAGTCATCAAATTAGAAAATGTGAGATGATATGGAGAGGAGTCATAAAATTAGAAAATGTGAAAGGGTTCTCTCTAATTTGAAGTTATGAGTTGTAATGTTTTATGAAATGTACATGTCTAGTTGTATGAGCTATTGTATATTCCTGAATGTTATTAACTTCCTGGCCCATAAAGATGCTTGTTATCTTCCACTAATGTTCATACTTGAATGATATATTATATGTCCTGAATTTGATCAGTGATTGGATTGTGCTATCTATTATTGATTTCATGGTGAATGTGATAAATGTGTGTTCATGTTGTTTCACTTGATTGTTATGGATGAGGAATGAAACATTATGATTGCACTAAGTTTCCATGTTGTTTAAATAATGACTTGTAACATTTTGAGTGCTAAAATAAGAAATTTTGTGTCTGCATATGCTTTGTACACTACTCTTTCTGCAACATGATATACTATGTACAATCTGATGTTAGAACCTTGCACCCCCCACCCCCCCACCCCCTCCCCCCTCCCCAATTACCCTTTCTATCTTAGAAATGTATATAATGGTGTATGGCACATAGCATCTGTCATTGGCCATTAACTAGAGAAATGGAACTTGGTAAGTTGCTCCTCTATTAATTATACTCACCAAAAAGGTGAGATATTGGGACCTTAGGAGTATGTGCCACCTTAAATAGAGTTTGAGACTCAAGACTTCAAGTCCTCAAATCATATTACCCAAGAATCGAGCACATGACAAGTGCCACCACTTTTTTTGAAAACACGTCCCAAATGACGTTTTGTGACTAGTCATTGAATTTGTGGGGAAATTTTTTGGTTGACATATGTTTGAAAAGAATAGAGACTAATCCTGACAAGTAGTTACTCCATTCTGGGTCTATCCATATCAGGGATAAGGCATGTTACGAAGTGGTATGGAGAAGGGCCAATGGTCGAGCCAAAATCGATCACACCCGAAGTCCAATGGACCACCGAGCATATGAAATAATTAAAGAATGAATTCAAATGTGGAGTGATGAGCAGTGGCACGCTTGGGTGGAACCTTTCCTACCATAACTGTGCCACTCGATGGCTGAGCTACTTATCCTCAAAAATATTTTTGAAGGGTCGATATAATGATGGAACTCATACCAATGGAACATTACCATCGGGATATTGGAACACCAGAGTCTTGGAGGAGTACACACATGGAGTAGGTAGAGGGTTAATATGATGATGGAATTTAGGAAAATGGAACTATACTACCAGACCATCGGACCATTAGAACAACAAAAGGTAGGCGTAGTGATTAATTGAGAAGCTAATCTAGTGTGATGTAGTTGAGAGGTAGAACATGTTCAAGAATCAATGCAAATATATATTCAGGTTTGATTCTTCGATCTTGATAATTACTTGTGAATGTCTTAGCTTATTTTACTTCTTTATTATCTTATTTTTCATCAAGAAATTACCATGTTATGTGGGTATTAAGATCAAAACAAGAGACAAAAGATATAGGCACTATGTTAGGGAAAAACCCTCGTCGATGGGAAAACCCAATCAAGATAATTTTTCCTTTCAATAGTATTATTTGAGACTCTTCACCCTATACATGAGCCAAACTTTCCCTCCACACCAAGTGATCCTTCCAAATTTTCAACCTAGCAACAACAACATCCAATCCTCTAACAACTTTAGAGATTTTGCAGCAACAACATCCAAATTTCAGAGACTTCGATCTCCCAAGAGAGATCACGAAAAAAAATGATTCCTTCACCAAAATTTTTATTTTTTCTTTTTGTTTCTCCTATACCCACCTCACACTTCTTTTGTCACCTTCTTTAATTTCTCACTTTTTCACTTGTTGCAGTGAATTTTGAAATTGTTTGAGAAGTGAGTGAACAAATGAATTCGACTTACTTGCATTCATATTCTTTTGATGTGTTCAAATTCCTCTCTTTGAGGCCAACTTGATCTCCTTAAGGCTGACTTGATGTTCAGGGCTACTAGACCACTTTTGACTCAAAAACAAACCTAATTACATGATTCAAAAGCCCAAGAAAGGTCAATATAGATCTGTAATGACTAACATAGAATTCCACAATCGGGACCTTATACTAAATATGACCCAAGCATGAAACTCGTGCTTTAATAAGTCATTTATTAATCAAATAAATAAATATAAATCAATTTTCTTCAGCTATTTTTATGAGTACAATAAATATAAATTATGAAGACCGAACCTAGTTACAATATTCAATAGACCCCACTAGATATCAACCATTGACATAAGACACTTTCAATAAAGTGGTATTTAGTGTAGGAAAATTGAGCCAATTTGATTTGAAATGTGTTGGGGGTGGAACCATCAGGCATGTCGCTCTTTGGGAAATTGTCTCACTTTTGAATTTTTATGGGAAAGGTGGAGTGGAGATAGCCCCAATCCAAGCTGATGTGGATATGGGGGCTACACCATGGTTAATGACCTTGGATTTTGGCCTTCCTACACAACCATTATGTTTAAGACACACATAAAATTACCCACCATGGTCTGATGCTTGCAGATCATGTGATGATGATGTGGCAGTGCCACATGGACTAGAAAAATTCAACATGGTGCCCTTGTGATGGCATAACCTATTTTAATATGCCAGAATTCGAAGGGTCATAAATTTTGATCCTGAATTGAAATTGAGATAAAAATTATATTTCCGAAAATCCCTAAATTAATTAAATATAATGATGGTATTGGAATTGTGTTTAACCTACACTGAGTATTTAGGTTCTTTTATCGCCATCAAGATAATAGAACATGGAGATAGTGTGAAACAGGAAACCCCTCCATAGATCGGGATGCTTAAATGGGTGAAAGGTGGTTACAGAGTGATATTAAAGCATAGGTTTTACATTGGACCTAAATAGGCTCACACAAAAAGGATAATGTTTAATAGAATGATTTAATTGTTCTTCACATTAGCACACTTGGTGGTGACATGCCAACGTTATGAGGTTATATGTTTATACTTTAATGTTTGACATGTGTGTGTGTGTGTGTGTGTCAAAACATAAGGGGATGGAAATTACAATATAAAATAAAGGAATGAGCAGCAAAATGGTATAGCACAACATGAAAAGAACCAACCTTAATCAGGAAAATGACTAAGTTGGAAAGGGGTAATAGGAAATATTTGTTGATTGAATGGATACCCTTGGGAGCTTAAGAGATGAATTTAATAGCTACAAGTAGAGAGAATATATTTTTAGAGATAAATAAATGAAAGTAAATTTGGACACAATGATCTTTCACAACTTATCCAAATCGAAAAGTAAAAACATACATGAGCATAGTACAATTTTTCTCAATAGGCATAAATTCAAGCAAATTCCATCTGAAATCTAGAAGCTTGGGTTGGAAACCAATAGGGTAGAAGGTAGAGGATACCATTCGGAAGGCTAAATATTTCTATGATCAATTGAAACATAATGATGAATTCCATTCATATTGGAGAAATAAAAATAAAGTTTGTTCTAAGGGAAAGGACCAAAATCCCCATGACACAACAAAATGGGGAAAAAGTTCACCATACTTTCTAATAGTGAATTCCAACGGAAATTCCCTAATACCAATAGAGATCAACCTATCAAACCAGCAATATAAGAGTTGAAGGAGCTTAGGAGAAGGCCATTAAAATTTTTTGGATGTGGAGAGAACCACATGTTGAAGGACTATCCTCACCAATAGTAGAACAAAAAGTAGTTGTACAATGTCGAAGAGGATGGGGAAGTGAACAATGTGGCTCAGAGGATACCCATAATTTATGCAACATTGGATTAAAAGCAAGCATATCATCAAGCCTTAGTGATAAACATGGATGGTATGGTGTCAAACCATCCTGTTTTAATGTTAATCGATCTACGTTCAAATTTTAGTTTTATCATCCAAAAAATTTCAAAGATGTGTGCTTTGCATAGGAAGCCTCATGTAGAATGATGGTTGGTCGAAATGGTGATGGAATTTAAGAAGAAGGTGATGAATTCATTGGAATTGTGCCACTTGGAGATGGATGGCATGCCCACTGCTATCACCCTTGGTGTGTTGCCGCTGGGTTCATATGATGTATTGGTTGGTATGGACTAGATAGAAACCAACCAAACCAAGGTGGACTATTATAATAAGTCACTAGAGTGCCTAAACAATGGAGGAAAGGAAATAATATTAGAGTGCCTAACCAAGCTCTCACCCTCACGAGCCTTAGCATTGTTTTTGAATAAAAAGGATGGGACACTTCAGATGTGCATTGAATATCGAAAATTAAATAAATCCATAGTGAAAAATAAATACTCACTTCCCAATTGAAGCTTTATCTAATCAATTGACATGGGTTGCAATATTTTCTAAAATAAATCTAATATTGGGTTATCATCAGGTCACAATTAAAGATTATTATATCCACAAGATAAAATTCAGGATGAGATATCGGCAATGTGAGTTTGTGGTGGTTCCATTGTGCTCACAATGCCCTAACCACATTTATGTTCCTGATGAACAATGTCCTCAACTAGTATTTGGATAAGTTTGTACTAATTTTTTATGGATGATATTGTGGTTTACTCAAAAAATGGAGAAGAAAATAAGAGAGATTGAGGGTATTGTTGTAGTTGTTGAGGGAGAGCAAGTTGTATTTCAAAGTCAAGATATGTTATTTCTTCTGATATGAAATGAAATATTTGGGGAATCATTAGAGGAAATTTTAACATAAAAGTGCCCATGAATTTTTCATGTAATTTCCATCTCATAATATGTAAACCAAATAAAATCCTTTAAATTTTAAAACAGGCACATGTAAATATTTTGGAGGGAAAATAAGAAAAACTTTTTTTAATTATATTTTTGGGTTATCTACTTATAGTTTTAATCAAAATTCAGATGTAGATGCTCGTTGGATGTAGAATTAAATTATGCATCCAATGAGTACCCATTATGCATACTTTTGAGAAGACCCACATTGATAAAAATTTCAGATACATTAAAATATTGTGTTCAACGCGTTTTTTTTAATGTATCTTCAATTTTTATCAGTGTGGGTCTTCCCAAAAGTATGCATAAGGGGTACTCGTTGGATGCATAATTTAATTTCGCATCCACTGACTGTCTACACTTAAAATTTGAGTAAATCTATAAGGAGATAAGCCAAAAATACAATTAAAAAAGTAGTTTTCTTCTTTTCCCTCCAAAATTCATATGAATTATTTTATTATTTTAACTATTACTTTATTATTTTTCCTTAGGATGTCAATTTTAGGCTGAAATTTCCTCTAATGATCATATGAAAAGAAGGAGTTCTTGTAGATCTCAAAATTATTAAGGCCATAATGGAGGGGCCTGCTCCTTGAAATGTCACAAAGATTAGATGCTTCATGGGATTGGACATATATTATCGAAAATTTATTCACGATTTCTCAAATATTAGACATCCAATCACATAGAATCCATTATCTTGTGTTCTTCAGCTATGTAAGGTTCTTTAGTCCTTGCCATTATATACATTATGGTAGTAAAAGACGAGAGAATTCAAAGCATTAGTTTGAAAATATTTTTCACAAGTTGCAGTATAATTTATGTAAGACAAAAGAAAAACAGGAAAAATTTGATTTTGAAGCTTTCCTGAGAGTCGCATGCATTTTTTAATACTCTGTGTAATTTTCTTGGATTATTTTTTGTGTCGCATAGTTACATATAAAATTTCCAAACATGTCGAAGTTATATCAGGTGATACTTACTATTTCCAAAAGAATAATTGCATGTGAGAGAAGATTCTCAAGAAAAAACATTATAAAGGATGTAGAAAGAAAAATATTATCATTGGATGCATTAGATGATTTGATGTGAGTGCCATTGGCAGGGCTTGATTCATTAATTGTGGAATGGAATACCATATGTGAAATTTGGAAAAATGTTAAACTAAGACAAATTTAAATATTTAAGAATTTTGTTTAAGATTTGAATATTGTTGTATTTGCTATGATGTGGATCACAACAAATATTTTGTAATAAATTTTCAATTTGATGATAATGAAGGGCTGCGAAATGGAATCTTCTTGTTATAGAACCATTTCCCTTCTTATTTTAAGAAGCATTAATCCATGTTTTCTAAGTCTGCATATGAATTATAAAAAACACACCTATTATTTAGGTACCAAAGGCATATTTGAACCAACAGGACGCTAGAAGATAGGAACAATAACGAGCATATTTCCTCTGAAGTTAGCATCATAATCATGAATTCACGCAAGGGAATTAGCATATTTTCCAAACAAAATCATATTATCTATTTCCAGTCCAAAAAGGATGATTTGTGTCCTGTAATTTTATGGTTTAAGAGTCGAGATATATCAGTGCAAAATAGTTGTTTTGTCTCCAAGGATCTCATTCGATTTCATATGTAACTATGTCAAGGATGTCTGGTATTGTTTCGTACATAGATGTAATCGACTTGGGTAACGTAACCTATGATTTTAATTAGTTTCTACATAAATATTCCTCTTACACCTATATATATGTATAAACTTATGATGGATGGATATGGCTTCTGAGACTCTGTTATAATTTTACTTGATAATATACTTCCCATGGATGCACGTTTTCACCTGTTGAAATTGTCGTTTTAATTTCAGCATTGAACACAGGTTGATCCCCAGGTTGGGCTTGCTCGAGTTAAGGCCATACACACAAATTTTCTTTCCATTTTTTTTGTGTGTGTATGTGTCTCTTTCTTGCAGTATTTGGTTTGATTAATTTTTAATAGATACGATCAACTGAAGAGATTTGTGTAGCATTAGCGAAATTTTGAGCTCTCAAATGGGTTTCAAAACAAAAATGTACAACAAAAATAAACTTTATAAGAACCAATAGGATTCAATATTATTTTTTTATCCATGTGGAATGGTTCACCATTTTTGGAGTAAATAAGTAAAAAAATAAAAAAATAAAAAATAGACATATAAAAAAAATACTTTTTTCCACTCGCATTCTCAACTTATATTCTTATGATTTACTGAAATTTCGAGCAAGAGAACCTATGGATGCAGATTTTCATTCCTCATCCAAGGAGTACCCATGTTTCATACTTTTGATGCACTCTTCTACACAAAAAATGAGAAATACATAAAAAGCGTTATTGCAATCACATTTTTTCATGTAGAAGGTTTATCAAAAGTATGAAACATGGGTAATCCTTGGGTGGGGAATTAAATTAAATATCCAACAAGTGATCCCACTCAAAATTTTAGTAAAACCTTAGGGAGATAAGTTGAAATAACAAGTTGAAATTTTTGTTTTCTGTTTTTCCCTCAAAAATTTGATGATATAATCTAATCTTATTTTATTATTTGTGCTATTATTTTATAATATTACTTTGGAGGATGATTTTAGACCTCAAAATTTCTCTAACGATTTTTTAGTATAACTTATGTTAAATCGATTTATTTACCTTTTTGGTCCATGTTCGTCGCATCAACATAATTGTAGAGGTGGTCACCCCATTGGTGCAAAGTAGACAGTTCCTATTGTGAAATCAAGACAATATTGTAGAATTGCAGAAGGTGCTAAAAAATTAGACCTTAATAAGAAATATTGTTTATAATTGGGGTATTTATTTTGATATTTGAACTATGTTTTGGGTAAACTTATGGTTGCACCAATTAAGTAATCTAACCTATCTAGATCTTCATTTTCACTACTTGTACGTTTCATGTATTACCATAATGGTTGGTAGCAACTTTAGTACTTGTGCACACAACATGGAGTCCTTTCAAGTTAACACCTGGTTGATAATTAATAAACTGGTGAAAATGTGAAGCTAGGTTACACTTTTTGCCCTTTTTTGAGAAAAAAATTTCATTTTTTTCGGTTCTTCAACTTTCTGCAAACTATAACAATTTTTCTATGTAGAATTTCATTTTGCGATAAAAATAAAAGTTGTGAGAAATTTTGTTAGCTTTCTATTACTTATTTTTTGAAATTTTTTTATGCAGATTTGATATGTCAACTTAGCGTTTTTTTGAGTGTGTGTTTCTTAACAATCAAACGATTCATAAGAAGTCATGTTATGACGCAATGTTGTATTCATTGAAAATTTGTGTTTTTGAAAAAACAAAATGTGTTACAACAATCCATACAGAGTCTACTTTGTTTTTGTCATATTTACAAAGCCAATGGATGCATATCATAATTACTAGAATTTTTTGAACTGGTCGAATACGAAAAACTGCGTATTTTGGATATGTTTCGCGTCGCAAGAAATTTCTTAACATATAAGTTATAAACTAAAAATATAAAAGCTACCCATTAGAAACAACGGACCAATGTAATGCCCCATAATTTTTCAATTTTTTTTACAATTTTTTTTGGGAGATACAAAATTTTGATTTCACTGAATCACAATGACCCTCAGAAATTGTTTGCACCCATTTTATTAGAAAAATAATTAAAATTAATAAACGTTTATGAAATTCCATAAAAGTTATATTTCCTGAAAGTAGATTCAATTCTGAAAATGCTTGTCTTGGTTCCGACAATTAATTAACAACCTTTCATGGAGTTTAATCAGTCCAAAGTTGCAGAACCGTTTTCAGAGCCTGGTTTTTGCGTAATTGGTGACGCGTTAGTTCGGCCGAACTTTTAGTCCAAGTTCGGCCGAACTATGTTTTCCGCTTAAGACTCGTTAAATCTAACGTCTTAATAGTTTGGCCGAAATTTTGATCAAAATTTCGGCCAAACTATTGTATAACTCAACTTTGGCCAGAAAATTTTGTGGAGCCCCCTACTAAAACACATTTCGCGTCAATATAAATTGCCGCGAAATGATTCACAATTTTCGCACATTTCGCACACTTCATCTCATTTTACAAAGATTTTGGTTTGGGTTCAAAATCTTTTCTTCAAAGTTTGGGTTTAAGAACATTTCTTGGAAGCAAAATCATTTTTTGGAAGACATTTCTTGGAGGTTTCATTTCTTGGAGATTTCTTCAAAGTTTGGGTTTAAGAACATTTCTTGGAAGCAAATTGATTATTTGGAAGACATTTCTTGGAGGTTTCTTCAAAGTTTGGGTTTAAGAACATTTCTTGGAAGCAAATTGATTTTTTGGAAGACATTTCTTGGAGGTATGTACGTGTTTTGAGTTGAAGTAAATCTTTTGAGCTTCGTTTCATTTTTCTAAAACATTTTTCTCTCAAATTTTTTAAAGTGTGTGTTTTGGATTGGAGTATGTATTTTTTACAAAAAATTTAGATTGAATTTTTTAAAATTAAATCTTTTGTGATATTTTTTGTAATTGAGTTATTGTCTAATTTTTTGAAGGAAATTTTTTGAACTTCATACCCTATTATCATGGGAAATCGAAGAACTTGTGCGAGAAAATATGATCGAAAAAGAGACCCTGAGGAACGTAGAGAAGAGACGAGACAATCTTGCAAAAGAAAGTTAGAAGCCCTCTCAAATATTGAAGAGGAAAATCAACCTCAAGTAGAAATTGAAGCAGGTATGTAAATGTAAATATTATGATCTATTGATATATTTTTAAAATTTTCCCAATGTAAAATGTGAAGCTTAATTTTTATTTGATGAACTAGTTTGAAAAATATTTTGTTTAATGTAAACAGACAGAGATACTCATCAAAATATTGAAGAAGAAAATCAACCTCAAGCAGAAATTGAAGCAGGTATGTAAATGTTAATATTATGATCTATTGATATATTTAAAATTTTCCTAATGTAAAATGTGAAGCTTAATTTTTATTTGATGAACTAGTTTGAAAAATATTTTGTTTAATGTAAGCAGACAGAGATACTCCTCAAAATATTGAAGAAGAAAATCAACCTCAAGCAGAAATTGAAGCGGGTATGTAAATGTAAATATTATGATCTATTGATATATTTAAAATTTTCCTAATATTTATCGACATAGTTATTAATTTAGTGATTTATTGAATATGTACTATTTTTTCGAATATGTACAGATGAAATCACTATCGATAATGAGATGTTAGAAAATGTTGACACTCACACATATGGAGATAAAAAACTTGACCATGTTATACGATATCGTGTCAACCGCATTTTTTAAGAGTATTTCTTAAATGAGCAAGCGACAGTTCATGCTCAAATGTTGAAAGGTCTCCTATCATTAAGAAAATTAAAAGAAGCGACGACACTATTGGGTATTCGAAAATCAACCAAATATAAAAAAATGAATGAAGAGGTGATAAAAAATATGAGTAGTGCTATAAAGTCAATTAAGAGATCTAGAGATAAAGATGTTTCAAATATACATAGAGGAATACAGATGGCAATAGTTTCACCAAGTACTCAAGAGAATCGTTTGATAACATCTATGGCACGAGCACTAGAAACCTCACGAAAAACTCTGCACAAACATCGAAAATTTCGACTACAAATAGATGTAAATGATGAACTCGCTTTTTGGAGAGCTATTTGTAGGTAACCATACAAAGATAGACTTGGAGAAAATGTTAAAAAAATAATATATGAATATTGGAAGAACAATTCGCGTGTTTCACCAACTTCAAGACATGTGATGCGAAGAAGAATAGCATGAAATCAGTACGAAGAACATGAAAAACATCTCTTGGAAACCACTCAGATAGAGTTATTCAACAATTTCAAAAAAGAGAATCGTCAAATTCATGTTTCACTCAGTGCTTTTGTTCAACAAAAACCATGGTATGTAAAACCTATCATCGTTATCATGTGGAATTTGAGTTATATTATGACACATTCCTTGATTTCGGTAGAACATTATGGAAGGATTCACCTCCTCCTTCCACTATCAGTGAATTCATATCTAAAATTCTATGTGAAAGAGAAAGCGATGAACTATTTTACAAAAAAAAAATGTGTTGGTGGTAAAAAATGCGATGATTGTGGAAATTTGACTAAATTTCAAAACAAATATCGTATTGATATAAATGATCAATCATTGTCCAACATGAAAGTGAAATGGAAGAGATATGAATATATCGGTACATCGATTCAAGATGCAAATAGTGTTAAAAGAATCGAATTACGAGAAGACGAAATTTTTCTGATAGACTTTTTGAGAAAGTTTGAGGCAGAAATTTACAAATACACCAAACATTCCCATAGAGCTCGATGGCAAGACTTGAAATTCAAAAAATCTCGTGAATTTTTTCCACCAGGGACCATTTTGTCAGTGATTGATTTTGCAGAAAACTACACATTTGTTCCACAAAAAGAAATTCAGAGTGAATACTATCATTCTGACCAAGTCTCCATGCTCGTCCATATTCTATATAGACATGCTAAACAAAATGTCAATCATATAGAAAGCACGAGTGAAAATCGATATATAATTAAAGAATATCACTTTTATATCAGTGACGATCGTACACATGATACATGTTTTGTACAACATTTTTTTGGAAGAATTTATGATTCATTGAAAGATCGTGGAATAACATTCAATGAACATTCGATATGGTCAGATGGATGCGCAGGTCAATTAAAATCTACACGATCATTCTTTTGGTTGTGTTGTCTTCATAAGAAAACATGCATTAAACATTGTTGGAATTTCTTTGAGACTGGCCATGGAAAAGGAGAACATGACGGTGCAGGAGCATGCATAAAACGAGTACTTCGAAGATATCAAATGAACCACTTTGCACGCCGACTTGTGAATGCTGAAGAAGTTGTTCAATGGTGCAAAACTGCTCTAAGCCATGAGATTAACCCATCAAGAGAAGTGCGAAGGTACATTCAATTTAATTTATATTGGAAATCTAATTTTAAACATTATACATTTATCATGCAATGATTATTTTTAATTGTATTTTGATATCATATTTACAAATTCTTTTTCTAATTTTCCATATAAAGATTTTTCTGGCATATTGGAATCGGAGACGTAGATAGATCAATTGGAAATGAAGTTGGAACAATAAAAGGGACTCGAAAATTGCATTCAATTCAAACAAAATTGTCCACAAATGTGCTTGCATTGGATAAAAGAAAATATTCTTGTTTTTGTGATGTTTTCATAGACAACACAAAATCCAATGACATCTGTGAAAACAAAATGTATGTGAACGATTGGAAACATACAGAGCTAAATACAAAGGGAAAAATGTCTGTTGCAATGATTGAAGAAATGGAATCAGATGAAACTACAATATCATCCGATGGTGATCGAGTTTTTGATCTTGTTAGAGAAGGTAACATTTGAATTACTTTTTAATGATTTAAAGATCTACAAATAAATTTAAATATGCATAATTAAATGTTAAATTTATTTTATTGTGCAGGAGATGTTTTTGCTGTAATTGCACCTATTGACAACGATGAAAATGTGAAGTATTATTTGATGCGTTGCACCGAACGAAAAATGAAATTATTACAAGACTTTAATGATCACGGATTTCAGTATGACAGAGGGTCTATTATACTGAAAGGTTATTTTTTCAAACAAAATCATCAAAGTGGAGACTTTGTTTACTTTGAAGACTATGAACCTGATTGCATAAGTTGTCAATATAGTCACTTGGTGTGTGCAGCACGCATAAAGTTGATAGAAGTTCAATCAAAGAAAAAATCGAAAATTAAGAAATGGAAAATGTCAAAATCTGATCATGAACGGATTATTGAGGATGGAATTCCATTAGAATTTTTTTGAGTGAAGTGTCCAACAATTTATTATGTTTGGATTAAATATGTTTTAGAACTTCCAGTACTCAACTAAAAATTGAGTTGCTTATGTTATTTGTGGTTTGCACATGTTACAAATTGTTTGGGTACAAGCACGTGCTCTAGTATCAACTGAAAGTAGTTTTTCTATACATGTGCATTGATGAAAAACGTTATATGTATTGGATATATATATATATATATATATATTCTAGAATGAAATTAATTGTTCTTGTATATGTTTTCCGACCGTATGGTACAAATTATTTCACTTTATTTTGTAAGGTCAGATTCGGTCCCCATATGGCCTAGCCTCCAAGGGACGAGATAACAAGTGGTTGTCCCCCCTTGCCCGAATCTCAGCTTTTAAGTACAATTTTACTATTTATGGCGGGCATCTTACATGATGTCCTAGCCAAGGATAGATTCTCTTTGTTTCAAGTTTCCGGTAAAAGTTGTCACCGAATGACCTACTAGGATATTATAAATACTAGCTTTGTAAGATCATTTGGCATTCGGAAAAATTCGAAAGTCTTAGATTGTCAATCAATTTAAAGTATCATTCACCCTAGGGAGTGTAAAATATTCAATGTAGGTTGGTGACGATGCTCACTCCTAGCTTGAAGCATCTCCAATGACCAATTCTTTAATGAATTCCAATGCACTAGACCAAAGTTGGTGACCTACCTGGTTTTTCACCCAAGAAATTCCAAGGTACTCTTCTTACCTTTGGCCCCCAAAGCTACAATGGAGTTATAGGAAGGTGAAGAAAAAAATTTTCACTGATAGGAATTTGGTCACATCCCTAATCTCCCCTTATCAAAAAGTTCCTATCTACTACATTATCCAGCGTGTACTCAAGATCACTATTTCGTAATTAGAATATCACAATATCATAAGTTCTCACAAAAATACATGGAATGCCATTGCGAAACTCATCTAACAATGGGAAGCTCAAAACCTAGAAAGCTCCTCGTCCCCTTAATAATAATGTGTTTAATTTAGTCTTTTAGGTGAGGATTAGGTGTGAATCTTGTTTTCACATACAAAAATAATTAATTGTTTAATTCAATAAATTTGATTATTCACCAAAATACATGTCATATCCACTATTTGTCTCTCCTACAAATTCCCATTATTTTATTAAAATATGATTTTATCTCACCCAACTATCACATGTTCCTAAATTTACTCCTAATTGTTCGATATGCCCTAAATCTACTCCTAATTGTTCCCTATGCTGCTTTTCCCTTACTTATTTTTAGAAAGTTATTTTCCTAGATCCATCATACTATGGATCTATCAAGCGCCGAGAGGGATCAAATATCTAGAGGTGCAAACCTCTTTTTTGAGTGCAAAACTTGAGGAAAGGTTTGCACCTCGAGAGATTTGATCCCTCTCGGCGCTTGATAGATCCGTTGCTAAGATGGATCTAGGTTGGTTTCAGTCGTGTGCAACCAAGGAAAAACTATCGATAAACCATTTTAAATATGCTAAATATGTTTGAGATTTATCAAGTCATTTTAATTTTAAATTTTCTTAGTTACCTCAATTTGTTGAGATGATAAATATTGTAGAATAACTTTAATAATGGAAAATGATCAAAGAAAATTTTTGAATGCGAAGTGAAAATGTAATAATATTGAATGATAGAATGTGAATAATTAGAATGTAATCACTTACAAATAGCCTTTATTGTGATCAATCTTAAACTATTTTCTTCTTCTATTCTTATTGTCACCCTTATTAGTTTTGTCATCTTTCCGTATCGATTATATTAAAAAGAAAGTAAAAGTCATAAATCATAAACCATTTAAATATTTAGCTCGAACTCTTGTAGTAAACACCATACCTCAAGTCTCTCTTGCTCTCCAATATTATTAGGTTTAATTATTATAACACAAAAATCGCTCTACATTGTCAATAATTTTTTGCGCTTACACTGAAATCAATGAACACTATTAATCCAATGACTTTACAAGTAACGTACCATCATACATGCAATTATATCAAATCAGAAATCAACATATACAATGAAATCAATGGGGATTGTCTTGTTACAGGTAACATAATTTCAATTTACCACATGTGCAAATGTGGGTTGAAACCATCCAAAAATTTAAGTTTTAAAACCATTTTGATTATATATTGTGCAACATTAAAACATTAAACATTTAGAGTTCATTAAATATCACATGCAAAATGTAGATTGAAACCATCCAAAACTTGAGTTTTAAAAACTTCACATGCCATGCCAATTATAATTCAACTATCCAACAAAAACATTTAACATTAAATATCACATGCCAAATGTAGTTCAAATGAAAACATTACTTCACATTCACATGCCAAAAGTACTAAAACCATCCAAAAATTAAATAAAACAAATTATATAATAACAATGTAATAAAATATGTCCAAAAATTGTAAATCTCACAAGTATCAAACTGTATCAAGTTTAACAAATTTTAAAACCATCTAAATTTTGAAATCAAATCTACTGTAAATCATGTCCATCAAATGGAGGATCTAGCGTCTTCCCTACTAGGGTCTCAGTCCGTGCCCTATCTTGTGAATAGGAAACCTACATACACAATTCACATGTACTTGAACATTAAAATTTGATGTTTTAAAAGTGAATGAGAATATATATATCTAGAACTTCATGTAAAAAACAAAATATAACAAAAAAATCATGCAATACCTCGTAAGGTTCCCTCTCCATTTGATGAATAGGTTCTCCCATAGGAACATCTGCAGTGGTAAACTGTACAATATACATGTACAGTTAAATATATATATATATATATATATATATATATATATATATTAAAAACTTTCAAATGAAAATGCACGTGTACATATATAAACTTATTTTCAATAATATTAAAAAAAGTCCAACTAAAGACAACTTGTTCAAATGATGTGGATGTTCCTATCTCCGTCGCTAGAGTCCGCGGATTAAAAAAATATTCTATAGGAACCTATATTCAAAAAATTTTAAATAACTCAAAATATAGATCTCTCTCTCTCTCTCTCTCTCTCTCTCTATATATATATATATATATATATATATCTCAATTTTTAATGGAAATTTTTGAGGTAGAATATATATATATATATATAACTTTTAAACATAAATTTTAAACTTGTGAAAAATTGTCCATACTTGTGGCTCATCTCCCAATGAAGTAGAAGGTACATCTCCTAAGGAAGAAGAAGGTACCCCCATCCCAAAAACATCAGACAGAATCGGTACCTGTTAAAACATTTTATCAAATTATATATATATACATACATGTACATGTGTGGCAACAATTATTTATTTTAGAGTCACTTAAAAAACACTAACATGTGCCAACATATCATGATGGTCAGACCCATCTGCATCGTTTGAACCGAAGGTCCCGAACGTAATATTAACATTTTCATCACGCATCATGCCTGAGAACTGCAAATGGTGTTTTAACATATAATCATACATTAAATTAGATTAATGTACACATACAAATAAATGTATACATGTACATACACATGTATTTATTACAAATTGCACACATGTATATGTAAAAATAATTTCAAACCCTAAGGTCACTAACACATACCGTTCCGGTGCCCTCTTCCTCATGAAAAATTAGGTCTTTCTGACCATTGCGACAATTTATTGCATATGTTCGGAGATCTTCAAAATTCATGTTGTAAATCTCCTCATCTGTACGATAAACAAAATTGGCACGTGCATTTTCACGTGCTCTTTGTCGATTTAAACAAAGATCGACTCCACGCAATCCGCTATGAACATTGTCGATCATAACATCTGTTGCTTCTTGAATTATTTGAGAAGTCGCATCCATCTCTAATCGCAGAGTTTTGACTCGAAACGGTCGACTCACCAATGGCGGCTCAGGGCGAGGAAACTCCACATCTTGCTTAGCACCCTTACATTGATATAATCGACCTCTCCCCGGGCCAAAAAATTCTGAAGGAAGGTCATTGTAGTCGGGTTTCATACCCAAAAAAAATTCTGCATAAAAAATTTGTGCAAAATAAACAGGAACCTCATCGTTCCATGGAAGCCTTCCAAATGCCGCAAGATGTCGATCATACAAATAACCATCTTTGTCTGGGTGCTTGAAATACTGCACCTTCAAAATTTTTATTTTTGGCCCTTCCTTATAATTAAACATTGATTTGGCCTCTGCTCTTGTAACTTTTTGTTTTATGTCCTGCCATTTATCGGGACCTATCACTGTTTCTTTTCTCTTTCTCATCAGTTCTACAAATGAATCAGTCGTTGGCCCCAAATTTCTGTACACATTTACCATTTCACCCAATGAATGTGTAACTATTTCGAGGCTTTGTCTACTCTCAGCAGGTAGAGACAAAGCCACGAGATCTCTTTGCAATTTTTCATGAAGGCTTTCA
Source organism: Pinus albicaulis (assembly GCA_034641835.2). Taxonomy (NCBI): domain Eukaryota; kingdom Viridiplantae; phylum Streptophyta; class Pinopsida; order Pinales; family Pinaceae; genus Pinus; species Pinus albicaulis. The sequence goes on along the minus strand of CM076569.1, from coordinate 141,517,129 downwards.
CACCTTTGTAAGGTGCATTCCGCCATGTTGGTTTCCCATGGTATATCAGTAATCTCAGGCGGATAAGTTGTGCTGGGTTGACATCCTTCTTCTTGAATGTAGCGTGTTTCCCTGCGTCTATTTTGACCACTGGCTCGAACATTTTCATCCTCTGCATCAATATATATAAACTTTTGTATATTAGAAAAAACACGTGTAAAAAAAGTTGTACAAATTTAATGAAAAAATATTGAAATTGATGGAAACCTTGATGTTGTTGGTTAACATCTTCTCCAACATGACCCTGCTGAGAACCAGCCCCAGAATGACGCTGCTGAGAACCAGACCCACAATGACCCTATTGAGAACCAGCAGTGGTTGATTGGCCTTCGGGGGAATAAATATCACCCCCTTCCCGCAACCTGCTACCACTCACACCTTGACCGGTTGAACCTTGGCCACGCTCCATGGATGGAATTGAAACCCTTCTCCTCTTACCTCCTAAAAATTAAAATATGAAAATTATTAACAACTAAATTAACTCAAAGTTAATAAAAAAATCAATTCCATATGTACACATGTACGGAGATTTAATATTATATTTAAATACTGTGAACATTCCCCGATCCCTGAACCTCCATATGGGATTCGGCTGATCTTCGTTGTTCATCCTCCATGATATATATCTATTGGTCGAAATTTACACAAAATAGATTTCAAAAAATCAATTTGTAATTTAGTGTACACAAATTATGTAGAACACAACTTTCAAAGCAATAATTGATCATGTGTGAAACTAAATTTAATCAAAAAAGATATTATAAAAATGATAAGTTCACCAAATTGCGCTTTACATGGTGGGAGCACACTTGGTATAAAATTTACTACTTATACACTTTAGTTTGTGGGAGAAACGACACATGTACATAGTTTACCTTAAAGTCGTTGTGTTTTACGGATATTAAAATGAAGAACTTCTATTTAGATCCATTCCAGAGATTGACTGTAGGGGCATTTACTAGATATGTCACCTTTCATAAAAGATGAGATCCAGAGGCTACCTGGCCCTTTACAGACTCTGCCTATAGAACTTGTAGAAGTAAACACTAGAGGCATTAAAAATATCAAAGAACGTTTTCATGCTCAGACATGGGAATGTGTCTCTTTCCCTACGCAAAAAAATAGTTCAAGGTAGTTAATCTTCATAGACATGTCATCAAGGAAGTCAATGTGATCATCCCCAACTTACTTTTTATGAAATTAGGCTTGGAATCTCATTTTAGAGCTCAAATAAACCTCTAGTTTATTTTGGTTTAGACAAGGTCTAGAATTTGAAAAGTGAATTCCCTCTTTCTTCCTCTTACATGTCCAATGATCAGAATTTGGATTGAGGGAAAATATTTTCCCAGAAATAAAAATTTTGCATTTTATAAATGTGTAAACATGAGTTTTTAAATAAATGAGGCAAAAAGTCAAAGGCCCATTGGACAAGGAAAATGATGTTGAAAATAAGATGAAATTGGTTTGCTAGAATATGGTTATATTTCTTATCCAATTAAGGCCTTGCATGTATTTTGATGTTTCATGAATTTCTTCACAAATTCAAAGTATGGTGCATGAATTTGATGCACCATTGATGAATCCATTAATGACCTTGCTGAGGAATTTGATGCACACAATATTGACTTTGAAGATGGTTTAGAAGATGTTGAAGAAGTTGTAGATTTTGGTGTTGTCACTGAATGTTTCTTTGTTGTTGGACTTGATCAAGACATGTAAATTAACTTTACGAGCAGATTGGAGACCTTGAAGAGGTTTTAGATTTTGTTGTTCTATGGGACAAAAATCAATATGTAGTTCAATATTCACTTGGTTTTTATAATTGGATAGAAGAATGACTTAAAATGACCTTGCATGTCTTCTCATTTTAGCTCACTCAAATTTTTAGGAAGGATTTAAGTATCCACCTTTCAAGAATCACTAGAAGAGGTTGATAAAGAATATAGGAAGACAAAAAACTAACCAATGGTGTACTAAATGGATTTCTTGGGAGGTAGATTGGCATATGGAATTTTGGTAGCTAGAATGTTTCCAAATAAGTGAATGTATTTGAAAACCAAACCTCTAGTTTATTTTGGTTTAGACAAGGTCTAGAATTTGAAAAGTGAATTCCCTCTTTCTTCCTCTTATGTCCAATGATCAGAATTTGGATTGAGGGAAAAGATTTTCCTAGAAATAAAAATTTGCATTTTATAAATGTGTAAACATGAGTTTTTAAATAAATGAGGCAAAAATTCAAAGGCCCATTGGACAAGGAAAATGATGTTGAAAATAATATGCAATTGGTTTGCTAACATATGGTTAGATTTCTTATCCAATTAAGGCCTTGCATGTATTTTGATGTTTCATGAATTTCTTCACAAATTCAAAGTATGGTGCATGAATTTGATGCACCATTGATGACTCCATTAATGACCTTGCTGAGGAATTTGATGCACACAATATTGACTTTGAAGATGGTTTAGAAGATGTTGAAGAATTTGTAGATTTTGGTGTTGTCACTGAATGTTTCTTTCTTGTTGGACTTGATCAAGACATGTAAATTAACTTTACGATCAGATTGAAGACCTTGAAGAGGTTTTAGATTTTGTTGTTCTATGGGACAAAAATCAATATGTAGTTCAATATTCACTTGGTTTTTATAATTGGATAGAAGAATGACTTAAAATGACCTTGTATGTCTTCTCATTTTAGAGCTCAAATTTTTAGGAAAGATTTAAGTATCCACCTTTCAAGAATCACTAGAAGAGGTTGATAAAGAATATAGGAAGACAAAAAACTAACCAATGGTGTACTAAATGGATTTCTTGGGAGGTATATTGGCATATGGAATTTTGGTAGCTAGAGCGTTTCCAAATAAGTGAATGTATTTGAAAACCAAACCTCTAGCTTATTTTGGTTTAGACAAGGTCTAGAATTTGAAAAGTGAATTCCCTCTTTCTTCCTCTTACATGTCCAATGATCAGAATTTGGATTGAGGGAAAATATTTTCCTAGAAATAAAAATTTTTCATTTTATAAATGTGTAAACATGAGTTTTTAAAATCTAATTAACTCATAAATTTCTCACAAAATACACTTAAAGCTTGACACATAAACCCCTTCCCCAACAAAACTAGTGTGAAAATATTCAAATCAAGTTGGTATCAAAGTACAATTTAGCTCATTTTAGTCAAGGTTAGTTAGAAGAATTAGCTATTGGTTTTTGTCTTCAATTTCCTTTGAAAATGAATGTGTAAGTGCTTTTGAGAGACACTAGAGGAATAAGGTCCAAATTTTTGATGAAAATGTGCTATGAAAGTAGAGGGTTTTAAAGGCAAGCATGTACGAGGCATAGTTGAGTACAAGGCATAGTTGAGCCAAATTTTCTTCAGGAAGGGCCTAATTATTTGGGTCTTGGTTATGGAAAACATGGAAAATGCTCGAAAGCCAAGGAGGCACATGAAGCTGTTCCAAGAAGGAATTGTATTTCGTGTTCATTACCTCAAGCTTGTGAAGTTTGTGTTCATGATGAATGGAAAAGTTTGACACCCACTTTGCAAGAAGATGTTAATAATCATGCAGCTAATGAGAATGTAAAAGAAGAGGATGTTGAAAGCTCTAGAGTCATTGAATTCATTGCTAGTATTCAAAGGAGATCCACTACCTCATGTCAAATTCACCTCCTCAAGAAGGCGACAACGGTGAATGTTCAAGGTATAAATTTGCCTCTAATCAAATTTCTTTTGATTATGATAAACATGGTAAATATTCAAATAAGATATAGAAAATAACTTGCATGTTCCTTTTGTGGTTTGAATTTAATCATAATGTTTATAGATGTTGGAAGAAGATATCCATGCACATGAAACTTTCTAAATAAATGAGGCAAAAATTCAAAGGCCTATTGGACAAGGAAAATGATGTTGAAAATAAGTTGAAATTGTTTATTACTCATTGCCATAAGAAAGGTCACCTTGTAGAATATTTTGCTACATACAACACTGAAAATTTTTAAAACATAAACTAACTTCTAGCAAACAATAATATTAAATTAGATTTAATTGTTTGTGCAGTTGAATTGATGTGCATAGAAAAATTGGGAATAGATATCTTTGATACATACAACACACAAATGCAAAATCTTAAAAGATAAATCAATCTTGCAAACAGAAGGGTATTTAACTAGACAGAAATGTCCATATAGATTCAGCCAGAAACCCAGACCTAGTCAAAGAAAACATGAACCAATGGTTTATTTCAACTCTACATCAACGTTGAAAAATCGAACTATTATGATGTGTTACAAATCAGCCTACATGGCAAAGTGTTGGTTGGCCTAAAAGGAAGTAATTATATCTATATTTATATACCTTGTCTATGGCTCTTTTAATAAGGAATAACTCGGCAATATATGAAAACAGTTTACAGATTCTTGTAAGATTCAGTACAAATATGTTGATGGGCTTTCAGTGTGAAGTTTAAAGAGTTTGAAAATAGTGTGGATCTATTGTTCGGTCATCTTTGAAGCAGATTGCGGATAGTATAGTATGAAGCATATTTCATATAGTGTGAAGCAAATTGCGGATAGTCTAAGGAAGATTACAAATGCCAGAAACAAATCTATGGATATATGTTGCGGGATGCAGCACCAACTAATGTTGTTGATAAGACTGTTAAAATAGAGACATACCACGAACCCAAGGGTTTATATGACCCTCCTATGTCAAAGGTTAATGTTGTGGATAAGACTGTTAAAATAGAGACAGAGAACAAACCCAAGGGTTTATCTGACCCTGTTGTGTCAATGGTTGATCAAAATAAGAAGAAAAAACAAGGCAGCAAGGAAGAAAACAATGAAGATGGCAGTGGCAAAGATAAGTTTTCCGGCTTGATTTTTATGTGTAATTCTCAAACAAATCAAGAGTGTTTCCGATACAAAGTGTTTGGGTTGCCACCAACCAAAAAGGAGCTTGTAGAAAAGGTGAAGCCCGGAATGAAGCTCTTCTTGTATGATTTTAACCTTAGACAAATGTATGGTATCTACAAGACAGCGTCTGCCGGAGGAATGAATGTGGAACCAAATGCTTTCCAAAGTTGTAAAAGGCCACTCCCAACACAAGTAATCTTTTTATACATGAAAGGGGTGCATAAAGCTTGTGAAGTTTGTATTCATGTTGAATGGAAAAGTTTGACACCCACTTTGCAAGAAGATGTTAATAATCATGCAGCTAATGAGAATGTAAAAGAAGAGGATGTTGAAAGATCTAGAGTCATTGAATTCATTACTAGTATTCAAAGGAGAGCCACTACCTCATCAAATTCACCTCCTCAAGAAGGCGACAACGATGAATGTTCAAGGTATAAATTTGCCTCTAATCAAATTGCTTTTGATTATGATAAATATGGTAAATATTCACATAAGATTTGGAAAAGAACTTGCATTTTCCTTTTGTGGTTTGAATAATCATAATGTTTATAGATGTTGGACAAGTGTTGGACTTTGTATCCAACAAGTCATCCACAACATTTGAAGAAGGTGGAATGAGATAACGACAAGAATGGAAAAGAGGATTTCATAATCGATGAGGGTCAAGATGATTCACATGATGAAGTGCAACTAAAAGAATCGCCATTGAAATGGTTTGCTAACAGATGGTTAGATTTCTTATCCAATTAAGGCCTAGCATGTATTTTGATGTTTCATGAATTTCTTTGCAAATTCAAAGTATGGTGCATGTTGCATGAAGCAATATGTTGAAAGTAGAGTTATGTTGACACACTTAAATGCAACAAATATGGAAATTTGTACATGAGCTCTATTATTTGACTTAAGAGTCAGTTGTTTGAAGAGGCATGTTTTGTCGACTTGTGTTTGGTTGATGGTTTTGTACACCAATATGTGAGAGTACATGGAGATATTCACATGATGTGAATTTTTTTTTCTTTGAAGGAGAAAAATGATATGTCAGCGAGCTATGTTTCTTGCATGATGTGTTTTCAGTTTGATGGTTTTGTTTGTGACAAGACGTCACAAGATTTTGGGAAGGTCCACTCTTGAGCGAGAGCCTCATGATTACAACCTAATTGTGAGAATCAAATGGAAGTGCATCCTTATTTTGAAAACAAATAGGATTCTAAGCTACCTAGGACTCAAACCATCATTTTTAAATTTGAAATATCATGGTGTGTTGTTTCAATGCCTGAATCCACAACCCTAACATAAATTGTTTTATTCTTTTTTTGCAGGATTTAGTTGGTTATATTAAAAGTCATTTGAATTTAAAATTCTTGGCTTAGTGGCATGAACCAAACATATTGTACATATTAAATGAGGAATTTCGCTCTCCCAATCATTTCTAAATCACCCATATCACCAAGAAAACATGTTTTAAAAGAACATAATTTGGTATGGGAAAGACCTTAGGTTTCAAATATTATAAGATTGGATAATATTATAAGATTGGTAATTATAACTATGTTTTTCCACAGAGGAAAATTATATGTCACATTTTATACTAAGTTCTAAATATTTTTTTGAAGTTTGGATTACTGTTATTCTTTTATATAATTTAACACTAGATATAAGTTTAAATTGAAAGCTACTTAGATGAAATATAGCTTAGATATGGCATTTGCAAATTATTATCTATTTATTAAACTAAAGGACATAATTATTACACATGTTTAATTTACATTCAAATGCTTCTTTGATTTATCTCCTATAGCTTAATGTAGTGCTAGATATATAATTTAGGTTGAAGGCCCATGAGATAGATGACTTCTATGTGACATTTGTATTGAATCATCTATTTGTTGTGTTAAGTTTTTCAAAGGTTGCTATTTTCTTTGTATTTTCTTTTAAATAATAAATTTTAGGTTTTGCTTTTTATAAAAAATATTTAAAATTATAAAAAAAACGGAATAACTAATACATCAATAATAAATAATGTTAAATGTTCTCTCATTTTCCTTTATACAGAAGTAGTAGTAGGCTAGAAAGGTCAATATAAAACATGGACTAGGTCCACACAAATAAACCTAGACTTAAGTCAACAAGGCAACCTTGGTAGGAGATCTCCACTAAATAAGGAAGTGCAAGCCTCACACTAGGTTTATCCAACCCTCAAGATGATGTACCATCCAATCATGACACCCCTCATTCAAGATTGCATGCTATCCGACAAGCTATTAACCGAACACTCTTTCTTGCATGGTGGTTCATTCTCCAAGTGTCCTCATTCAAGGTGTTTCTTGTCTCAGTGTGGACCACATATACTCTTACGCCCCATACTCCTCAACATACATGTGTCAAAGCATCACTTGCTCAAATTTTTATCCCCAACAACATTCCCAAGTCCACAACCAACCTCCACCAAGTATGCTCGTCAATCCAAGCATCCTCAAGTCAAATTTTCAACCTCTAATGTATATGCCAAATGGCCCCATGCTCTTATGGCTAAGTGCCCTCATTCAAGTGCCTAATGCTCATTCTCCTAGGTAGGTACCTCTCCTGTTGAAATAACCAACTCTCCATTATGTATACCCAATGAGTTAGTTATCATGCCACATAAGATAACAACCTCCTATGAAATTGCAATGTTCTAAGACTCTATCCAAGGTCAAGCATCCACTCAAACTAAGCCATCCATATGTTCATCAAGCATCACCAAGGGAGTAGGAGGTCCAACAGTCTCCTAGCTAGGTAACACTACTTATGGACTAACCCTAAAAATTAGCAACAAATAAGTGTGAAGTATTCAAACACCTCCTCAAGTCCCAACACTTCTTTATGGGGTATGAGGAGGACCACACGATTAAGTGGCACTACTATCAACAACCACAAAAATAAAGTGTACAAAAGTACACTACAAGGTTTTAGAAACAATCCATTCAATGGGGAGGATAAATCTCAAGAACAACAATGTGGACATAAAGTACATAGCTAACCTTCACAATCACATAAAATGGACAGTTATATTACCTAATTCCAAGTCAATAGATGAGACATGCATTTCGATATTAGAGATTCTACTAAAAGGAACAATAGGAACACTCTCACCGTTGCATGAGTGGATCTTAAAAACCATTTTTACCATTACAAAACCAGTGGTAGCATTGAAAAAAATGTTAGTAAATACATCTAGAGCATTGGGTCTCAAGAACAAGAAGCTAAATCAATAGAAAATGAAGAAAAATTTATTTTATATTAGATGCCATGGAGATTTGAATATGGAAATTTTATATTAAACTCAAGTTTTAAATAAATATTTTTAAAAGTGAAAATAATAAAAGTTGAAGACCATTAACATCTTTGTAAAAAGACAAACACATGTTCTTAAAGAAAACCATTACCTTTTTGTGAAGAGGTGTGATCTCTTGATAACTATTTGTTAAACAAAACTTAGATTTTTTTTGAAATCCTAAAATATTTGAAGTAAATAACATTCAATCAAACTCAACTCACATATGAAAGAGTGTCATTGTGTGACCAATGACAACTAATTTAAGATGAAATGCATAATGACATCAATTTAACATTCAATCAATGCTAATACTTAATGTTCAAACTTGATGGATTATGGTTTAGAAATCTAATTTATATCAACTCAAAATCCCTTATTATCTCTCTCATGTTCCCTGAACATTGATAGAAATATTTCAGACTGACATCGCCTACCATCTTGGTCAACATTAACAATGACCCAAGGTTGGATGCAAAAAAAAAAAAATTAATATCTCCTAATATCCTAGTAAACATTGACCCAAAGGTCAGTGCAAAGTATTTTAAAAGTGAAAAACAGCAAACATAAATATTAGAAAAAAAAATAATAATAAATTAAAATTAAAATTAAAATTAAAATTGACATCTCCTAATATCCTGGTCAACATTTGAGCCAAGGCCTGGGTTAATATCAATTTAACAAACATCCTGATAACCATTAACACACGATTGAATGCAACAAATTTCAGCTTGACATCTCCTAACATCTTGTCAACATTGGCCCAAGGCATTTGTTTACATTAATGTAACAAATAGATTAATCGTTGTTAATTTGATCAATAAGTTCATCATTGTTAATTTAACAATGGTTAATTTGATCAATAAGTTCATCATTGTTAATTTAACAATTTTAGAAAAGGAAAACCGTCTATCATTTTTCTATAGTTTACTATTTAAAAAATAAAATTCCATAATTTAATATTTAAAAAATAAAAAACCACTAGTTACTCCAATTCAGTAAAGGCTGTTACAGTTGCAATTGACCATGAGATATCAGTTACAACACGTAGGATATCACTAAGTTTCATTTCACTGGGAAAAGTAACACCACAAACAAACAAAAAAATTTGAATTCAATTCATCTGAATGTTTGTCTCGTTGCCATTGTAAAGTGCAACTTTGTTGAACTCTCCTAATAATAAAACACCCGAAGGTTTTTATTTCAGTTAAGGGTTTTCTCAAATTGCCAAACTACTATGGATGTGATTTTTATATTCGGTCATTATCAAATTTGGCTCTGATAAATACTTAACCAGAGAGGGTCTCTATGATTCGACCTTTTGTTTGCAAATTTTGTCAATGGAAAATATAATTTCAAACCAGCTATTATATGAACAATTTATTTTCGCTCAAGCTCATGAAGTGATCAAACTCTATTTGAAAAAGATGTAATATAGTTTCATTTAAAAATATGGCAATATAATTCTGAGACTTTAAATAATGGAGAAATGTCATTGTTTTAATGTAAATGTAACATACCCGATGCAGCAGTCGACGAGCGCGGACGGCAGGAGCACCACGGCGGACGGCAGGAGCACCAGGGTGGCCGGCAGCAGCAACAGAGCGACAACAGTCACAAACAACGAAAGGCGCGCAAAAGGAAAACTGTAAATTCACGGGCGATTTATTTATAGAAAATAGTTCGGCCGAACTATTTTAAAAGAAAATGTTCGGCCGAACTTTTGCTGTCGGTTTTCCAATCTCCGGAAAAAATTCTGTTTTCCCGCGCCATCAGTGTGTCGTCAATCTAAACGGAAACATGAGTTCGGGTGAACTTTATAAGAAATTTCGGCCGAGCTATTAGAGAGTTCGGCCGAACTATTGTTGAAAAAAAATTTCGCACCCCGATTCTCACAAAAGTGTAACCCAGCTTCGCGTTTCCGCCCGTGAATCATCTTTAAATAAAACTACAAGCATTCACATCATCATTTTTTGTGTTTTTTTCGAGAATACACTCAAAAGTATTAGAAGTTCCTGTCAAATAGTAAATGCCAATGGGAGTACAAGCGACCAAATGAGGATAGTCAGTTGACCCTTTCAGTAACCTACATGTTGAATGTCTTGCATTTAAAATCATGTTAGTATATGTAGAACAACATAAGTAAGGAAAAGAAAAAGTCTATAAAAACCTTCACTAGAATTTGAAAACCCTTTATGTTTTGAATATAGTTATGAAGAACTTACTTGACCTCTATTTATCATTGAATAGGTTGTTTCTTTTAAGGAGGATGCTAAAGATGACTTAATTTCCACTAAATTAACCAACCCTTGTTATGACCATCCTTCACTATTTAATGAAATCTTAGGAAGACATCTTCACGAATCATGCTCACATGTTGAGTTAGTACAAAAATTGGACTCAGTATCCCCACCAAACACTGATAATAAAACTCGGGCTATCGAAATTTATCATGGAAATATTATTAACATCAATATCCATCTAGAGCCTTCCAAACAAAAGAAATTGATAGAAGTAATTCAAAGGAAGTAATAATAGTGTTTTTTTTCTTGGGATTACACTAATATGAAGGGTATTTCTCCTAATATCTACACATATCATATTTATCTAAAGGAGGGTACTTGACTAGAATCATGAAACCTCAAAGGAGGATGAATCCCACTGTGAAGGACATCATGAAAGGAGAGTTTCAATAATTTTTAAATGTTAATTTCATTTATCTTATTTCCAACGGTAAGCAGTTTTCTCCTTTTGTTATTCTTCCTAAAATAAGTGGGAAGTGTTGAAAATGAGTTTATTATCATGAATTAAATAAGGCCACTTTTGAAATATTACTTTCCATAACCTTTCATCGACCAAGTCTTGGATACCGTAACTGGGAAGAAATTTTTTCTATTTTCTTGATTGGTTCATAACCAAATTCAAGTAGCCCGTGAAGACCCAGAAAAGAATACCTTTACTTAATGACTATGGGTAATATATGCATACTAGGTAGTCCCATTTGGATTGTATATTGCCCCATACACCTTCCAATGGGTTGTTTTGGAATATTTTCTAACTTAACCCATGATTGTGTCAAAATTTATATGGATGACTTTACAGTCTATGGAGACACATTTGAAGAAGCCTTAATCAATTTAGAAAAACTATTGATATTTTATCAAGAAACAAACCTAACTCTCAATAATGTAATGTTTCATATGCTCCTTAATCAAGGGATCATCTTAGGATATCATGTTTCATGTGAAGGAATTAGAGTGGACCCTGTCTAGATCGAAGTTATTTTGATGTTAGTCACCCCCACTACACAAAAGGATGTCAATAGATTTTTGGCTTATCCAAGATTCTATCATAGATTCATAGAGACCTTAATAAGATAGCATATTGTGTCTTTCATCTTTTAATAAAGGCTGCTGAATTTTTCTGGAATGAAAAATTTCAACAAGCTTTTGATACAGAAGCAAAAAATTTCCACCACTCCTATTATTCTAGGCCCTAATTGGTATCTTCCTTTGGAAATCCACACTAGTTCTTTTGACACAATTATTTGAGCTGTATTGGGACATAAATAAGATAAAAAATTGTATTCCATTTACTATATCAATAAAAAATTAACCCCAACTGAATTGAACTATATAATTGTTGAAAAACAATTCCTTGTTATAATCCATGCCATCAAATAATTTCATCATTATATCACTAGTATCCTATGTGTGTGCACACTAATGACTCAACCATCTGATATCTCATGAAAAAACCTATCACTCGTGCTAGGATGAATAGATGGTTGCTTCTTCTACAAGAATTTGACATTGTTATTATTGATCAACCTGGAAAATCAAATGTTGTCGGTGACTTTTTATTAGGCTTCATAACAAAGACAAGTCTGATTCTACAAAACATATTTTACCTATTCAACACTTGTTTTCTTTGTCTACTAAAGTACCTTGTTTTGTATATATTTCTAACTACTTGGTCGCAGGGAAACTTCCACAACTTTTGTCACCTAGAGAGTGACAAAAGTCATAAGGGATAGTGTTAAATACTCTTGAATTTAGCGGTACTTGTTTCAAATGGGGCTTGATCATAGAATTAGGGAATTTTTTCTGGAGAACAAAACTTATGAAATTTTGAAGGCTTTTCATGATGATCCTTATGAGGGGACGCTTTGTAGATAAAAGTATTGCAAATAATATTTTGCAACAAGGACATTATTTGCCTACCATTTTCAAAGACGGTAAGAAATATTTCATAATTTGTGACAAGTGTCAAAGGATGGGTAAACTAGCACAATATGATGAGACACCACTACAACCACAGACATTGTTAAAGCCTTTTGAGAACTAGACCCTTGATTTTTTGGGGCCAATTAACCCACCATTGAAGTAAAAATCATACATCCTTATATATACCGATTACGTAACTAAGTGGGTGGAGGAAAAGTCTTTACCAAGAGAAACCAAGAAGGTGGTGGCTAGCTTTTTATATTAAGATATTTTCATTCGATTTGGTGTACTACAAGAAATTGTTACATACCAAGGAACTCAATTCACCTAAAATATTATTCAAAACCTCACCGAAACATTTAGGGTCAAGCATTAGATGTTTAACCCCTACTATCCACATGCCAATGGATAGATCGAAGTTAGTAACAAGAAATTGAAAAAAATTATAGCCAAAATAGTACCAAAAAATCATAAGGATTGGGTGGATAAGCTTCCAGAAGCCTTGCGGGCTTATAGGATCACCTGGAAATATACTATGGGTTTCATTCCCTATGAGCTTATGTGTGCGAAAAAAAATTACTTTTCCCATTTAATTTGAGATCAAAACATTGAGACATTGAGAACTTCTTTGAAAGTGGGAATGGATCTTTATGGAGCACAAAGACATTGAGTATATCAACTTAATGTGCTTGATTTGGTTCGACACGATGCCATTCATTAGAAAAATATTGTATAAAATGCTATAAATTCAACAAGAAATGTGTGTCTAATTTAAGTTTCCCTTAATTAAATTGGACAATAAATTGTAATCTTATCTCATAAAAACTTGTAATAGTTAATTGAGTGTGATAGACTCAATTAGCTCATGAATTTTGAGTTGAGGGTGGTTGGTGAGGAATGCAGAGTGATTTTATTAGTTATGGAGTTCGAGTTGCAGTTGGTGCATTAGTTTAATGCATGAGAAATCAGTTAACTCAATTAATTGAGTTAAATTCAGTTGAACTAGTTTTAACTGTTTTTTGCACTATTGAGAGATCAAGTGAATTAAATCAGATTTAATTCAAATTCAGTAATCTACCATGCAACCAATGATTTACTATTAATAGCTACATGCATGTCAGTTCCAGTGGAGACCCATTTTAGACAAAGGTTAAAGGGATGTTAACTATCAGTTGTATCATTATTAGGTTGCCCGCATGCAATAAGACAATCATAAGATTGCCCATGAGCATTGCACAATTTTGGAAGGCTGAATTTCCTAAAGAATAGGGATTTCATTCCACATGAATTTTGCAAGAAAGGCAGACTGATTAGGGGCAGGAAATTGGTGAAGTGTTGGTCAATTTTTTCTGGGTCATTGTGAGACAATTGTGAGAGTGCATGAGACTCTTGTGAGAAGAGTGCATTGTAATTGTTTCATGATTCCTAGGTGAATATACAATAGAAGATAGAGGGGTTTTGAGCAGTAATATTTCCCCGGGAAAATATTTGTTTTGTGGTTTGATTTTCTTCTTTCTTTATTGTTGTGATTACCGATTGTGTTTATTTTCTGCAATTAATTTGTAGAAGGATTCAATATCTTTCTTTAGTATATCGCATGGCCAAATTCGATCCATTGATATATATATTGTTTGTATAATCTTTAAATGTTATCATAGCATAGGAAATCACTATGGTAGAGAAGAAATTGAGTTTGTGACTGAATAACATTCAAATTTGTAAAATTACTCTTGGTGTGACATGTAGATCAAGATCAAGATAGATTTCAATGGCTTGAGATTGGAGTATGCACTCAAGGGAAGTTCCAATTATATTGATTGCAAAGAAAATATGGAGGCAGTTCTGGATTACAATGGGTTGAAATAATTCATTAATAATGACATTCCCAAACCCGTTGTTGCAGATTCTGCTCTTCTTGATGCTTGGCCAAAGAAGGTTGTAAAGTTGAAGAGGATCTTATTGGAGGGAGTACGAGACCACATTGTCTCAAGTCTCCATGGAAAAGTGACTCCATATGAAATGTGGAAGGCTTTGACAAATCTATTTCAGATTAGCAGTGATCATAGAAAATTGGCATTGAAGGACAAGCTCAGGAAAATCAAATTGCAGAAAGGCGACACTATTCTAAAATATTTAACCAACTTTGTCCAATGTCGAGATGAGCTTGGGAGCATTAGAATTAATGTCGTGGATGATTACCTGGTGATCCTAGCTCTTCTAGGCCTTCCCAAGAGTTGGCATAGTTATCAGGATTCTGTCAATGGAAGGGAGAAGCTGTCATTTAGGAATGATTTTGGTCGTATTGGGTAGAAGAAGAATTCAGGCAGAATACCAGGGATGGATCTTCATCTAATACAAATGATGAATAAAATTGTGCCTTGGCTGGTAAGGTGAATAAGGGGAAAGGAAAGAAATCATATTCGAAATCTGAGTCCGGAAAAGAAGGCAAGAAGCGCGACATGTCTAGAGTGAAGTGTTTTCACTGTCACGAGCATCGAAATTATGCCACTAATTGTCCACAAAAGAAGAAGAAGTAGAAGTATAAGGCTTCAGTATATGTAGCTGGTGAGGCTTTGGCCTCGCAATTTGACTTGGACTTCTCGCTCATTGCATGCATGGTGTCAAGTGTGATGGGATCAGTGTGGTACTTGGATAGTGGTGCATATTTCCACATGACGGGAGACAAAGAACTTTTCAATAGCTTGGAGGAGAAGGACCTCCATATGCATATCGAAATGGGTGATGACGGGAGGTACAGTGCTACTGATATTGGTACAGTTACCTTCCAGAGACAGTCAGGTAAATCCTTCTTATTAAAATATGTAATGCATGTACCAGGCTTGAAAAATAATTTAGTTTCAGTCGCAATGTTGGAGGATAAAGGCTATGATGTGGTTTTCAATGAAGGGAAATATTTCCTTCGACACAAAGCCACAAGAAAAGCCAAGAATATTGGGATTTTTGTGAAGAATTGCTATAAACTTGTTGTATATGGATGCACAACGTTGATGAGTAAGGCAAACAAAGTGGTGACTTGAGATGAGGGTAAGTTATGACACAGGAGATTGGGCATCTACACCATGGAGCCTTGAAGGTCATGCAACAGATTTCTACGGGTCTTCCCAAGGGTACTCTTGTGCAGATAGACACATGGAATGGATGTACCATGGGGAAATATGCAAAGGCCACTTTTCACTAGGAGGAGAATCGAGCTTTGGAAATCCTTTATATAGTTCACTCAGACGTGTGTGGACCATTCTCTATAGCTTTGAAAACAAAGCATAGGTATTATGTGATCTTTGTTGATGATTTTTATATAAATTGTTGGATCTCCTTCATGTAGAAGAAAGATCAAACATTCTAAAAAAATTTTTAGTTCAAAGCATTGGTGGAGAAAGACACGGGGAAGCATGTGAAGGCTCTTAAGAGCGAAAATGGTGGTGAGTACATCTCCAATGAATTCAATAACTTCTGTAGCAAAAAAGGAATTCAAAGATACTTGATTGCGCCTCATAACCCACAACACAATGGGGTCGCACAAAGAAATAACATAACAAATTTGGGTGCGGCACGAGCAATGTTGCATGATCAGGGCCTACTATTGCATCTGTGGGCGGAGGCATGCAGCACAATAGTATTTGTGCAAGACCGTAGTCCTCATTGGATACTTGGCATGAGTACACAAGAGGATACTTTTTCTGGTAAGAAACCTGATGTTTCATATTTTAAAATTTTTGGTTCATCTTTCTATTGCCACATGACCAAATATTCCAGGAAGAAGCTCAAAGCAACAACTGAGATTGGGATATTTATGGGGTACATTGATACTCCCCACAACTATCAGGTGTATTTTCTAAACAAGATGACTATTGTGAAACAAGATATAAAATTTGATGAGGAGAAAGCCATGCGATTATCCCTCGAGAGGGAGCTGGATTTGCATGTAGATGAGAAACTTTTGGTTCCAAAGAATGAACCTCGGGATGTGGAGCAGCCACATGCGGAGGATCATGGAGTGGCATAAAACACTCATTTAGAGCAATCCACCATAATTGTAGAAGGTGCACCACAGAAGTTGATAGATTGAGACTTGATGCGGCAGAAACTGTTGGAGCACATACAGAGACAGTCTCCAGACAGTTTCACTTAATACATGGCTCTTATGAGAAAGTGTATTGTGACATAATCATCCTCCTTTTAGGAAGCAGTGCCGCAACCAATTTTGGTTGACGCTATGGTTGAGGAGTATGACTCCTTCATTAAGAACAGTGCATGGGAGGTTATCCCAAGACCAGTCAGAAGATCAGTGGTTGCATCTAGATGGATATATAAGGTGAGGCAACTGGCATATGGGAGTGTGGAGAATTACTAGGCTAGAATTGTACCATTAGTGCTTCCTCATGATAGCCTTTAACCATAGCTAAGGAATCAACCTCTTCCTGATGATAAAAAGGAACATGCTTCACATAAGCTTCTCCTTTCTTCTGCCCATTTTCATGTTTCTCAACATTCAAAGTTTCAGAAAATGAACAAAGTGAAGAGCCTTATAACTGAAAATCGTTATGTTCCTCTTTATCACCTAAACATTGGGAAAGATGTTGCAAATTTTCACAAATTTCATAGGATATAACTTGGTTGTCAAAGTGTTGATCCATTTCATCTTCCAGCAAAAAAGACACATTTGTTTGTTGGAAACCTTCTTGATTATCATGAAAACTAACATGAGAAGAGAAATCATAAAGTGCCTATAACATATCCTCATCCATGCACTCTCCATTATCACCAAGAATTTTAAGATATGGAATGAAATCTTCACAAAAATCATAGAAGTCTTGTAACATTGATAAAGAAGAATGAGTTTTCTCATAATGTTCTAAGAAATTCATATGGAAATCTCTTCGAGGGAACAAGCTTCCCGGTTGCAACTGTTCATACCATGTTCTAGCTTCCCGGTTGCAACTGTTCATACCATGTTCTAGCTTCATCCTATAAGGTGGCCATAAACATTTCATAAGAAAATCCTCTGGAAACTCAGCTCAAAACTTATGTACATGCATATGGAATCTAATCAAGTGAAGAGTAGAATTATCTTTCTTTTCATCTTTAAATATAGGAAGATAAGTCAAACAATTAATTCTTGGCATAAGATTTTGAAAACCAGGGATGTGAGACCGACTCATAGGGGCATACCTGGCATTATTTCTTGCAATAGAACTCATCTTAGAAATTCATCAAGTTATTGATCTTCAAGTAGTGGAATCACCATGAAGCTATGAATTTCTAAATTATTTAAGAATGGAGTCGCCAAGGTAGAAGTACAACCTTCGAATGCTTTTGAGATCTTGCTACCTTCAAGAGTTCAATATTTTGTTTGAGTACAAAATTTCAGAAAATGTGTCCTCAGACTCCCTGCAGGTGCACCAAAATGTTATCACTAAATTGAGGCTAACGGTCTGCTTCAACAGTCAATTCAGAGAAAATATTTCAAACCTACTTTTGGTTGGAACTTAGCCTTTCCAACCTGAGAGGTCTCTCTCAAGGATAAGAATGATATTCAATAGATAAAGATAAAAAAATATCGCTAACTCTTAAATTTTCTTTGAATTTTTTTTATTTAGGTGAAGGATGAACATAAATGGCTACCATTTGGCATGCAGTCAGTATGGAAACTCAATCACATATAAAACATCTCTCATGGAAGCTGAGGCATGTGTATTCTCATCAAAACATAACATAAACAGTACACTAGATGCATAATGGAAGTTGGAGCATGTCTAACCATGAAATAAAAGTAATTACATGCAAAGTAAATTGAAGGAATATTAAAAGAGCCTATAGGACAAACACATACAAGAATACAAGATGAATCTCAGGTGAGAAATTTTTTTGTTGCAACTGTATATTACTCAAAAAAAAATATTTACAAAAGTAGCTTGTAGCATTACATCAATCAACCATTTCTAACTCTAAAACTCTCTCATTTATAGAGTGAGGACTCATAAAAATTATTTTCCACCTTTGTAACTGATAATTATCTCCTCATAGACTTATTTCAAATAGGGGTACATCACTAGGAGACTTCCTAGGGATATTTCTATTTTGCAGAGTTTGAATACAAAAAATACTCTTCTCTCATTAAATAGTTCAACAAAACCATTTAATAACCATTTTGAAATGAAACCAACTAATTTTATAAGTGTAATGAACTACTGATGTGTCATTATGCCACATGGATGCTGAGCTGGACCTCTTCCAATTCAAATTTTACAAATTGTACACAAATCTAGTTAGTGAAAATTCTGAAAAATAGGCCTAAAATATGAGTGCATAATTTCCAAACCCTCATGGTTGTGCTGAAACTGTCAGAGATTTTTGTTTATGGGCTTGTGATGAAGAAAAACCTCCTTCACATTTCCAAAATGATTTTTCTTTTGGTCATAAATTGAGGTTGAAGTTGACTGCTAAAACAGACATGTACAAGAAATTTCAGGAGAGTTCGTATCGTTTTCATTTCACCAGCTTTTGCATAACCTTTAACATTTATGAATATTGGAGGGTCTTCCTTGGGTCTAATAACCTAACTACATGCCTCTAGCACCCTCTTCCATGTATTTTTTCAAGTATTTTTAGCTTAAGGAAACCTACAACGAGTTCGTAGCGAAAAGTCAGCCTCAAGCTTGGAGCACGCTACGAACTCACCTAGTTTGGCATATCTTTTTGTAATTTCTTATTCTTTGCCCAAAAATAATCTTTTGCTGCCTGAATATGTCTTGTGATGATAGCGTAATACAAAAAGTGACCAAAAAATTGTGTCTTACCATGTTTAACATCAACATTTTGCATAATCATTTTAAGACCTTTTTTCTTCAATTCATCTTGTAGCATCTCTATCAAACCAAAATGACATGTTGAGGTGTTAGCCAACTGATACAATGGAGTTAAGACCTTGTAAACCTAAATTTAGATGGTGAGCTATCCAATTGTGGGGTGGAAAAAGAGATGTGTTGTTATGCTTGATGATGTGTCCAAACATGATGAGTTGGGAGCCCAATCATCTTCTATGATGAGCGTTCTAACTAACCAAAGTATCCATTGATACACTTTAACCATTCAAAATGATTGATGGGCTTCAAAAATACATTTAATGCTTAAAAAAATTTAAAATTCTCCCTCGCTACAAAAAACAGAGTTTTTAGGCAAGTTCGTAGCGAATTCTAACTATTTTACACTGATTTGGCTACGAACTTTGGTATTCTTCTCAAATTTCACTGTAATGACCATAGTTTCTCATGCATGAGATATTTTTGGACTTTATTTGTCATTGAATCATATCACATGAATGATTACCATTAAGACCCCTCACATATGTGAATTTTTTGAAAATTATGAATTCAAAAGACCCTATTCAAATCTAAGTGACTCAACCTAATTAACTTAAGACCAACCAAATTTTATCATGGATAACAATATGATAACACAAGAACCTTTTGAGTTCAATGCTTCTTACACATGCTTGCGGATGTAATGTGTGGAATTAATAAGTTCAATTAGAAATTTCAAGATGAGTATGTTGATGTTACATGTTCAGATGAAATCATAGATGCTACTATAAACACTTTTAAAAGGTGATTTTTATGAAGTGATACATTTGTAGATGGCACATGATACTTATCTAAATTTTTAAATACCTCTATATTTTACTATCTAGAATTCCTCGATAAAGAGACACTTATTCATGACAAGACTTGTGATTTGTTGTGATTCCACATGCATATGGTGATTATCTTGATACACAAAAACAATCATAGAAACCTGTCATAGATGGTTCACTATAAAGGGTATAAAATTTGGAAAAGGATATGATCAAGCACTTATAGAGAGTTTGAATGGAAGACTCCCCGATATTTCTTTCTTCAAATATGTAAGGTTATTTAGTATTTGACATTATTTACATGATTTAGTGGACGATAAGAGAATTCAAAGAATTGGCTTTCATTTTTTTTCCGTGACTTGCAAATACTTTATGTGAGACAAAATATAACAAGAAATTAATTTATTTTGAAGCTTGTATAAGAGAGTTGCATTCAATGTTTAAAACTCCATGTAAGATTCATGGACAACTTTTTATGTCACATAGTTACATACAAATTTTCCAAAGATGTTTAGGTTATGG
This sequence comes from Pinus albicaulis, assembly GCA_034641835.2. Lineage (NCBI taxonomy): Eukaryota > Viridiplantae > Streptophyta > Pinopsida > Pinales > Pinaceae > Pinus > Pinus albicaulis. Next base: position 141,496,470 of record CM076569.1, on the reverse strand, counting down.
TAGTAATTAAATACTTACTATTTATGAAAACACAAATGCAGGTGAAAGAGGATTCTAAAGACAAAACATTATAAAGGATGTAGTGAGAAAAAAATTATCATTGGACGCATTAGATGATTGATGTGAGTGTCATTGGTAGGGATTAATTCATAAATTTTGAAATAGAATACATTATACGAAGTTTAGAAACATGGTTAAGCAAAGTAAAAAAATAAATACTTAAGAATTTTGTTTACACTTCAAATAATGTTGTATTTGATGTGATGTAGATCACCTCAAATATTTTGTATAAACTTTTGTAGTTTAATGAGACATGTAAAAGTTTACCACACTTTGAAAATTATGCAACTAAGCTTATAAAGTAAAAATAGGTGAAGTTGGTTTTTCTTATTCTTTGATAATGCATGCATCACGTAGCCACTCTCTTTCCTCCTTGTGAAAATCTAAGATTTCATGCTCATACAATTTCACAATAATAATTAGTTCTTCTAGTACTATAATCATGTTTATTAAAATTAAGTGATTTTCTAACACTAATAATTTCAATACATAGATTGCTTAGTATTTATAACAAAAAATAAGAAACGTAGATACACGATACTTAATAGTTAATTGATAGGTAAAAATAGTATAATGCATCCTTCTAAGTGTAGATTTAATAAGAACCCCCTCACAAAAGATTATGTTAGAATTAATTGGAGAAATATATTGCTTCAATGCATTAATTTTCAAATGCATTCTTATAGAGATTGTTGTTTAGCAACAAGTGTGACTTGCATGCATGTAGGAGTCACTATCTCCATCTTGGATAATTTTTTTTAAAATGTTAATAATATTCATGTTGGTAATAAAACATAAAATAAAAATAAGAATAAACATGACAAAAAAATTAAATTAAATATAAAAACATATATAAAAAAAGAATAAAACATAAAAATATAAAAAAACAAAAAATTAACTAGTAAAATATAGAAAAAATATAAAAATATAAAGAAAATACAAAATATAAAAAATAAATACATAAATGGGAAATTTTTTTCAAAAAACTCATAATTTAAAGGAAAAAAAAAAGCATCAAAAACATTTTTTTTAAACGCATAATTAAAAATAATGATAAAGTAAAATAATTAAAATAATTAAAATTAAAAAAGTAAATTAAAATAATCAAAATTTAAAAAAACAAATAAAAATAAATAAAAAAAATTCAAATAATTAAAATACTAAAATTTTAAATTTTAAATTAAAAAACAAAAATTTATAAATTTAAAAAGAAAATCTAAAATTTAAAATAATTAAATAAAAAATATAAATATAAATAAATGTAAAAAAAAAATTGAAATAAAAACAAAAAAATTAAAAAAAAGAAAAAAATTAAAATAATAAGAAAATAATTGGAAAATAATAATAATAAATGAATAAAAGTTAAAAAAATTAGATTAAATTAAAATTTAAAAACTTAAAAATATATGAAAATATAAAAGCAAAATAAAAAATAAAAAAATTATTAAAAATAATTTAAAAATAATAATAAAAAATATTTGATTCTAGGAATTGACCTCCCCGCCCAGGCAGCCATGGGGCCTGGCAGATGGGTAGGTAGGGAAGGAGGTTGATTCAGGGGATTGGCCTCCCACCACAGTCGGTCACTGCACCTGAACGTCGGGCGCATACGGAAGTGCATGCACCTCTGCGATGCCTTGGGTGAGGAGGTTGATTCGCAGAATCGACCTCCCCGCCCAGATGGTCGCGAGCGAGCCGAATTTTTTTTTTTTTTTTCAATTATTATAATTTTGTTTTTTATTTTTATTTTTAATTTTTAAATTATTTTATTTTCATTTTTCTTTTATTATTATTATTATTATTATTATTATTCCACAGGAAAAATCATAGCTTTTATTAATGAAAATAAAAGTTACATGTTTTATATGTGACTTGTGCATTTGCAGAACAGCATGTCGCTGCCATATAGAAAACTGAGAGTAGCAGGAAAAAATAAATACATCTGCTATGTGTCTCATATATACATACTATAATACAATATAAATTTTCCGCAAGGAGTCCGATGGATATAGATACAAAAAACTATAACCGAAATAGCAAAGATAAAATAACAGTTGTTGTCTCTAATGGGGGCCATCCCCCCTCCAGTGATCAGGAGAAAATGATCTATGAAAATACTGATAATAAGCATGCTCATTCTACTCCTGTATCGCCATGTGAGCATTCAATAGGTGTGTCGCCTCCTTGGAAAGGAGGTCGGAAATTGTGTTCCTCTCCCTGTAAATGTGCCAACATGAAATAGGATCAATATGGGGTTTGAGCAGTAGAGTTTCTGCCAAAATATTCTATAGTGTGTGTATGTGACATGTCATCTGAACGTTAATCCAGTCAATGAAAATATTAGAGTCACCGAATATCTTTAGTGTATGTATATTTTTAGTGATGGCATACTGTAGGAGGTACAAAAGACATGAGAGTTCTGCAAAATTTCTTGTGCCTCTTCCAAGTCCAATCTTGACTTTGTAATAATGATGAGGTGTGTGATGAAGAATAAATCCACCACCACAACCATGAGCCTGTGTAGAACCATCAAAATAGGCCAGAGGGGAGGAGGAATCAATGGTTTTAGGGAATATGACACGGGGGTGTGGGGAGGAGGGGGGGGGGTTGATCATCAGGGATAAGGTGATAAATGGAGATGATGTGGGCAGTAGAAGTGGGCCAATGATGAGGGATGTCGTGAAAAATGGTCTGATTGCGGGCCATCCAAATGCTCCAACAGATAAGGATAGGTAAATTCCGTAGCTTGTGGGGTGTAACTACATTCCACCAATGCTCTCAAGCATCAATAAATTGTTTCATTGATAAACTATGTTTTTTTAGTTTTTTTTTAATGATTTAGTTTTTTAATTATTTTTTTTATTTTTATTTTTTTAAATTACTATTTTTTATTTTTTTTAATAGATTTTTATTTGTTATTTATTTTAATATATTTTTTATATTTTGTTTTTTACAAATTTTGTTTTTTTGGTTATTTAATAAAAAATAATAGTTTGAATGTTTTTTTCTTTTAATTTTCAATGTTTTTAGTTATTATTTTCAAATATTATTTTTTAATTTTTTAATGTTTTTTTTAAATAATTTCTAATTTGATTTTTTTATTTCTTCATTTTTATTTTATCTTTTTTTATCCATTTTTTTTTTATGTTTATCTTGTTGTAAGTTTAATTTTTTTTAAAGTTTCTTTTTATTATTTCTGGTAAAAATATATATTATTTTTATTATGGTTTTTTATTTTATTTTATTTTAATGTTTTTTTTTTTAAATTTATCTCATCAATATTATTTACTTATCTTTTATGTTTTTTTGTCAATTTTTAAATTATTTTCTTCAATTATTTTTTTTGAAATGTTTTTTTTTTCTTTTTCTTTTTTTATTTTTATAAATTTTGATCTTTATAAGTTAATTTTTTTTTATTATTATTATGATATTTGATTTTTTTTCTTTGTATCTCATATATATATATATATATATATATATATATATATATGGGTAATGTTTTTAAACTTTTTATGTTAAAATATATATTTTTATTCACTTGTTATTATCTTTTTTAATGCTTTTTGTATTTTTTTGTCTTTTAATTTTTTTTTTTTAATGTTTTCATATTCTAAATATATTTGATTGGATATATATGTCAAAATAAAAATTACGTAGAAGTAATAATTTTAAGAGAACAATTTTTTTTTATGATGTACTTCTTTAGCAGTTAGCAGTTAGCAGATTCTGGAAAGGACAATTTTTGTTTGCATAATCTTTAACAATGATTATTAGTTTCGATTTATTAAATTGACAATGAATATAATTTTGATATTAAATAATTATTATTATTACAGTTTATGAATATATATATATATATATGCATAAACATATACACATACACATATACATATACATATACATATACATATACATATACATATACATATGTATATGTATATGTGTATATGTTTATATATATATATATATATATATATATATATATATATATATATATATATATATATATATATATTCTCAATAACGAAATATAGGTTTTAAAAAACAAATTGCAAATTTCAAAATCTTAAAATTATTTAAAAATAAAATATTTACACAAAATTCAAAAAAAAATGTTTTAATACTGAGAGCATTAAAATCCAAAATCACATATAAATTCATTTGTTTTGTAAAGTTGTTCATTCATCACAAGTTAAGTGTTTCCTATGGAGTGATTTCAATACATTATATTTAATAAATTGTTATTAATATGATAAACTTAAAATAAAAATAAATTAATATAAATTAAATGTTAAAATTTTTGTAAAATAATATTAACACCATGGCTGAAAATTATTGGAGTTTAATACGATCCCTAAAAATAGTTGGAGTTTTAAGACTTTTGATATTTTATCTTTAATCTCATGTCTATCGTTGGATTTTTCAGGTTTTCCAGAGTCATGATCTATTTTATTTTTAACGTCATTATTGAAAGATGTTGACAATTTACCTTGAAAAAAAAAACATTATTCTACCATCAACAGTTTTTGTTTTCAGAGTGTGTTTTGCACACAAAAAATTGGCAACGTCATTCTAGCATTAATACTTTTCATTTTCAGGCTGTTTTTTGCACACAAAAGATTGACACTGTTATTCGAGCATCAACACTTTTCATTTTCAGGGTGTTTTTTGCACTAAAAACTTTGGTTTTTACTTCCATTTTTAAAAAATGCTGAAAATTTACCCTGAAAAAAAAAAGGTTATACAAGAATAACACTTTTCGTTTTCGAGTTGTATTTTTATGTTTTTTTTTTTAGAGTTTTCGTTTGATTGGTAATTTTATTTATTTATAAGCAAGTTTATGGTGTTATGTTTGACTTTATGTATTTTTTTTGTAAGTTAGGCTAAGCTATATTATATCAAAATAAACTTTACATAAGCATTGGGCTGAGATGGTAAGCGGTGCTTAGCCTATTCTAGCCTTATAAAATTTCAAAATAGCGCAAGTTTGGGGCTGCCTCCTAGGAGGAAACTAGACCCTTAATAGCATTGACAGTCATTATTTACAAAGTGTTCCATGACACATATAAAAAAGAGATCTGTAGTATGTGTTGAAATAAAATAAAAAAGCAGAAAACAACCAACTATTCATGCAGTCATGGTGTTCCTTCATCATCCTTTGTAGTAGGATCCTCCTCCTCGATGCAGCGTCCATATTCCTGTGCAATGGCCTCCTCCTCAGCAGAAGGCACACACAAGAGCTTTGGAGGGGCTTCGCAGATGATAGGAGTGACTGGGTACTCGGCAACTGGAACTCTGGTCCAGATTCCATCTGAATCCATGATCCATACCTCTGTATCTTCCTCCGTGAGCCTGGTATCTCCAATTATGGAATATGAGAACTATATGTACCTAAGTCAAAATGCAATCCTAATGACACTATGTGTACCCTCATGCATCGAGAAACCACGTGACAAAGGAAAGTGTATGGCCAACTCGAAAACACTTTGCTTGATTGTTTGTGTCATATAAAATAACTTAATTCATTTTTCATTGTAAGCAGGAATCATCTGAGGATATGATGAAGAAACACAAGTTTGTGAGGGATGGAAAACCTATGGACAAGGATTCTCATACATATTTTTTGTTCCTTAAGAATCTGGTGTAGGAGCATCAATAGTATGGTTATGAGTAAGCCAAGAAAACCCAAAGTATGGTTAAAGATCAGCTCAGAAAACCTAGGATGATGATGAAGTTGATGTAGGGGAGTTAAAGGTAAAATTACATGTATGAAAATATGTGGTTCAAGGATGATTGAATGAAGCTTGTACAAAAAGACATTTTAATAGATCGGTGGTTCCAAAAGTCGGTTAACCATGCATTCTAGGTGGCATGGTTGTTACTTTACATAAATATTAGCATTTTGGTAATGTTTGTAGATGATAGGTTGGAAAAAACACAAAAAATCTAGAATTTATAGATAATATTTTTCTCTATTAAGAAAGAGTTGTTAAAGTTAATGAGAGAAGTGTATTGTTCCAACGCCTTGTGAATTGTATTCATGTATGAGTCATTGTCATAATAACTTGTAGTAAGTTATCCAATTACTCTAAATATAGAATTTTAGAATGTGTTTGGAAATAAATTAAACCTAATAAAAAATATCTCTTCAAAACAAATTGGATATTTTGTTTTATTTTCATTTTTTAAATTTATGTAATTTGTGGATAAAAATATTCATCAAATTTAATTCTTAAAAATAACCAAAAAATATATATATATAAATGATTACTTATTGCATACCATTAACTAAAAATAATTAACATATCAAAAAAAATATTTAAAATTAAATTAATAAAAACCTTAATATTTAAATTTCACATATTTAGTTTTCAACATAGATCAAATTAAGATCATATTTTACTTCAAAGTTAAAATAAACATGATAAAATTTAGCAAAAGCCTCCAAAAACTATAATATGTGGAGGGTTGGGGACTTACAAGAACTCTACAAATCATTCAACCATATTAATATTATTAAATTAGATTGTTTATTATAATTTTTATAATTTCATAATTATAAAAATTAAATAAGATTAAATAGCGTTAAATGTTGATAGATATAAATTTAAAATAAATATTAAAATATTTATTTAATGATATATGTCATATTATCAATATCATAAAATTAATTAAATATAACATTATTATTATTACAAAAGTTATATATAGTTTTAAAAATTTATTAATTATGAAGATTTATTAAAATAGAGATTCTTAACATGTAAATATTTTTATCACAATACCATGTATTATCAATATCATATACTTAAAAAATCATAACTCATTTAATATAACATTCATGAAATTTTCTAGATGTCGGTGACATTGGCCTACGTATGGAAATTGTACTTCCCACATTTGAGATGATGAGGATCTGCAATGCAGGCCTTCACTTGAAGTGGATCCACCTCTTTGCAATAATTCGCATGAGGTGACGGAGGCAGGGCATCAAGAAGATACGCAACGCCAGCAACCACCCTAGGCAGTACCTCTCAACTGCAATCATTTGAATGAGCTCCCAGATGCATATGACGCTCTGCCATAACTCGAAGCACATTCTTCCACATGAAAACTGTCGCAGCATGCACATGCGAGCGTGTTATAATAATGCACAACATCTATGCTTGTGCCACAGACCTACAAAATGGAAGGCCTTTTGCATAGTGTTATTCAAATTTTTCTCCTTCTGGCTCATACTGCCCTCTTAGCATCCCTGTTTCAGTTTTAGCCCACCTGCGTGCTCCACCGGCTACGCAGCCTCCCCCCAATGCAAGGTTGTGAAAGACCCTCCCGACTGCACACCTCTTAGACTGCACACCTCCCTTCGGCCCACCTTGCCCTGCAAGTTTCTCTTGACTTTGCACTCTCATCACCAAGCTCCTCGAACTGCGCATCCACCAACTGCGCACTACCTTGCCCAACAAGACCACGCTGCGCACTCCCTGTCTCTGCTCCAAGCTCCTTCTCCATACCTCTCAGCCCCCCATGTCCTCTCTACTATGCTATTCCATGGCTCCGAGACTGCGCAAAGGACAATCAAATGGGGCCAAAGAGGTGTCTTCCCTGGACCCTACCAGTGAGGGCCCTGTAATCATTTGGAGTCCTTTGAGAGCTCCTCTTCTGGAAGTCATGCCAGGGATGCCCTCAAAGCCCTGTGCACGACCAGGAGGAGGAGGCCTCTATTCAAGAAATGCAGAGAGGCAGAAGAAGACCCAAGAAATCCACCATTGCATACCAGGAGCACCCTAGACCCCGCATAACTGAGCCTCTTCTGGTTCAGGAGGCAGTGGGGGAAGACACCGATGTATGGATCGTGGAATCGGAGCGCACTTGGACGCATGTACCGAATTCTGAGTAGCTCCCATCCTCTCTGCACCAGCCTCTAGGCCTCCGTGCTGACTCACTGCTGAGGAAGAGGCCATAGCACAAGAGTACGCCTGCCGTATCGAGGAGGAGGAACCAGACACCGAGGAGGAGGAGCAAGACAGTGAGGATGATGCAGAAGCACCTTGACTGCGCAGTCGCTCAGACTTTTTTAGTTTTCTGTTATTCCAACTTTTATCATAGAAATTTTACTTTCACAGATGCCATGGCACATTTTGTAATTTTCTGTCTGATCTTATTACAGGACAGGTTTCCTCCAACGAGGCAGCCCCATACACGCACAACCATGAAAGAAATAAAGACTGAGATTGGATAAGCGCGGCTTACCAACTCAACATGTAACATATTTAATGTTTTATTTCGAATCAATATAGTTTAACCTAAAATATATATAAAAAAAATCATAAAATTATTTTTTAATTTATCAATTTAATATATATATATATATATATATATAATTTTAAAATAAATAAATACTATTTATAATATTATAAGATATTCTTTATAAATAAATAGTAATAATAGATAATTAAATTAAAATTATTAAATTTTGTATTCCAAAATAACCCTATCTCACATTGGTAACAATCAGGCTTCCTTTTATCGTGTGCCTTCCTTCTATTACACGATAGGTAACAATTTTAATGACATAATGCCTAACAATCAACGTCCCTAGTAAATAGCCACGTTGATTAAATTACATGAATGGCTTCTTTTTCACAACTAAACTTCTAGACTTATTCATAGAGCCAATACATACACCAAGATCTTTTAAGCAAAGGGAATTTTAATGTGGAAGGAATAAGAATGTAAGAGATTCCAAAACCAACATCAATGACACGGAAGCATATTCGTTTCAACTCGATAACGTATCACTTTAACATTAGTTGGTTCGAAATTTCGACTTAATCTTAATAATGTGATTAATCCAAAAGTTTTTTTATCTACATTATAAATCACAAAAGTGTTAGATCTAACATGACCTTCTAAAATTAACGTAAAAATCTTGACCAACCCTTCTATATTATATATCTGGAACAGAATATCAATCTGATGGTCATATCCAAAACTTTCCATGAATTTGCCGCCCCTGGGAACATGGGGAAATCAACGGGGTCACTCTTTCACAATGGATGTACCTATGGAGTCACTCTCATAATTGATGGCGACAACAAAGATTCAACACGTAGGCGCCGCAGTCTTCGAAGGTAAAATCAGCTGCAGTCAGTATCAACTACAATAATACTTGAAAAAAATTTCCAATCCAAATTTGAGAATGTAAGAAGGGTGAAGATTTTTACTCCATAAACGTTTGTATTGTGAATAATGATTCGAGCAGATTCCTCTTTTAATCAATGAAATTTTTTTATTAGTATTGTTTTTCCATCTTGAGTAATCAACAAACATACATGCTCTGTTTCAGATAATGCCTCATTTATGATGCATGCTAAAGATTAGGGATTGGTTTGGTTTGTTGGAGGATGCTGAGAGATTCTCTCAACTTCTCCCTCCAAGAGTGGAATTAGTTGGATCTCAGCAGCACTATAAAAATTGTGATATATTCATTTGATTATAATATATAGAAAATAATTATTGTGTGTTATTCGTGTGCAATGGCTGCTCTCTCTAATTTCTAATATGGTATCAGAGCCTCTACTGGTTTAAATCTCACGGGATGGCTAGGAAAATGTGATATTGAGTATGGTGTAGGAGAGTAGCATAGTGTAGGTATGTTTGCAGTGATATTTTTTTTGTTTTTCACCAATTTTAATTATCAGCTCAGGAATATTTGGGTAAATATGCATTTGTCGGCCTTGTCTTACCATTTTCTTCAAATCCAAAATGTGTCGAATATCTTGTTCGGTTGGGATGATTCTTCTCATTATTTGACTGAAATAAACACTCTGTTTTGATATGCGAAATGGGAGATCAAATAATTTTTCATTCAGTGCTTGGGGTAGAAGAAGTTCTCGTTTTCAAATGTTCTGAACGGTGAATTGCAGTTTTGTTTCCAAACAGTGATTTCTGAGCGGAATGGTTTTTGAATTTGCCCGCGGATTTTGAGACCTTTAAAAATGCTTTCAGATCACTTGCCTGCTTTCGGATTCCTAACTGTGCCAGGCGAGCCTAGTTCTCTGCAATCCTGGTCATGCGTATAGATTCATAGGCATTGTTTTGGTATTTTTCCTCAGTCTGGCTTCCTTTTAAGAATTCTTCCTCATCTCCTGCCTGCTTATGGATGCCCACCTGTGCCTGCCGAGCATCGTTTTCAGCAATCCTAGCCATGCGTAGAGATTCATAAGCATTGTTAGGGAATCTTTTTAGAGTCAGAGAGTTCTTTGATTTCACCATTCTGCTACAAACACACCAACACTTGCATGTAGCTACGAGGGAAATGAGCCGTGAAATGTGGACCCAATACTGGAGTGGCGACCTATTAAATAATAAACATACCATCGGCGCAGTGGCCAGGTATTCTTCATATGAAGTACATGTTGCTGGGTTTTGAAAGTGTGATGTCAGAGGTGTAGTCTAAATCCATTAATTTTTTGTTGGACGAGGTTCACTGCCTGAGCAATGGGCAGTTATATATTAATGTATATATTAATGTGTATGTATTATGATTGTAAATTTTTTTATATTGCAGAACCAATTATTAAACAAATTAGCATTATTTAAATTATTCGTTCTCGACGTTCTTCGGTGCCGAGAGAAAAATTGGCTAATTTGACTGTGTGAATTTGTTATATGCTGATGGATCTTGTTGTGCTTCGGGCTTCAAGAGCATCAGTTACAGGTCATACAATGAGATCCTTGTGTGTAAAGGTCACTTTGTAGGATTGATCGTTGATCATATTCTGTACCTAGAATATTTTCCTATAGACTGTTGAAATTTATTCTTCGGGGTTATTTCACAGATGGAAATATTTCAATAGGATAGGTCAGTGTCGAGACTCTTCTTCGGGGGTGTCAAGAATCTTTGATCTTACAAATTCAGCATTGCTGGTCAGAAACAAATGTATTTTAAATGGGTTGAATGGTAGCTCAAAAATGGTGGAGAAAAGAGCGTTGTCTATGAGATCTCAGAGTGGTACAAATGTTAATGAAGACCAGGGCAGACGAATGTTTGTATTAAATTAGTGTGTTCTCCATTTCTATAATGTAGGCATTAAAGGGGGGTGTTTGAGATAATGCCTCATTTATGATGCACGCTAAAGATTAGGGATTGGTTTGGTTTGTTGGAGGATGTTGAGAGATTCTCTCAACTTCTCCCTCCAAGAGTGGAATTAGTTGGATCTCAGCAGCACTATAAAATTGTGATATATTCATTTGATTATAATATATAGAAAATAATTATTGTGTGTTATTCCTGTGTAATGGCTGCTCTCTCTAATTTCTAATATGCTCTGCTCTCTAAAATGGACAGCAGGGCTCGTAGGGGGTTAGCCTAGACTTGTAAGAACTTAACCCACCCTAGCTGTTGGACCATGAAATCATACCATCTGCCATCCGTCAAATTCCTCTTTTCTTCCTTTTAAGTTACCTATCGAGAATGCATGCCATCGAAGCACCATTCTAAATTTTTTGTCATTCAGTCTCTCTCGAGCAATAATGTCTCCTGCCATATTGCCTATTTGACCCCGTGGCAAAAATCTAGCCGAGCCCAAGCTAGGGCACTGTGAAAGCGCCCTGGGAGGTCGAAGTGGATGATTACGACACTGAATTGCTTGCTTCCTTGGCTTTGGAGGATTTATTTTTTGTAATCCATTTTTATGAGTAGGATAATTTTAAGTAGGGCCTAGCCTCTATGTTACAAGGAATAACAATTTATTCAATGAGATGAGCTATTTAATTCTTCGTAAAGTGATTTGTGGGGTTAACTCTTCCTATAAAATATAAATATACAAATCCACTAATCTAATTGTAAACTATTTATATACCGTTGCCTAAACAAACTCAAGTTGCTAATTCCATGCAAGAGGTAGGAAGACACAACAACAACATCCTCAAATACATCCTCCTCCCTTTCTCATCCCTTTGCTCAGTGGGTGTTTCTCATGTTGTTCACACTATAAGATTATCATAGAATGATTAATATGTTGAAAGAAGAATTAAACAAGGTCTTTATAATGAAGAATTTAGGATTAGGAAGGTATATTTTGGGGATGAAAATTATATCTGACAGGAAAAGAAAGAAATTATGGCCATCATAATAACAATATCTTGGAAAATTATTGTAAAAATTTAAAATTTGTAGTTACACTACATGATTTTCATTTCAAATTAACATGTAAACAATCCCCCATCACAATTGAAGAAAAAGGAGAAATGTCTAAGATTCCAAATTCTTCTGCAGCAGGAAGTCTTATGTATACTATGGTATGCACTCACCCCTACATTACAGATTTAATGGGAGTAGTAAGTAAGTTGCTTGCAAACCCACACAGGGAACATTGCAATGCAATTAACTGGATTTCAAGGTATATTAAAGGCTCATTTGATTATTTTTTTTTCTTTGAAGGTAATAATATTTTTAAGGAAGGATTTGCAGAAGCTCATTTAGCAAGTGACATGGATTTTAGAGGATACACAACATGTTACATCTATACGTGACATGGAATTTAGAAGATCCACAACATGTTACATCTATACGTTTTCAAGGGTTTCAGTTTCATGGGTATCTACACTATAAAAGGTGGTGGATTCTTTCCATCAAAACAAAACTAACATAAAATTATGGGCCACGAAACCATGTGCAGAAAACCACTTGATATATATTCTTAGTTCAAGATCAAGGTTAACCTTAACATTATTTATATATTGTTTCCTAAGAAAAATGGGGCTGCTAATCCCTGGCCGGAGGAGAAAAGGTGTGAAGCTTACTAGGCATTCATTCAATCCATTTGCTTAGATGAAAGGACTATTGGAGTTCATTCAATCCATCCACTAAGATGAAAGGACTATTGGTGTGTATTCAATCAATCCACTGAGATGAAAGGACTGCATACTTGTGGGACTCTACTCAGTGGTACTGATATGGAGAGGAGTCATCAAATTAGAAAATGTGAGATGATATGCAGAGGAGTCATAAAATTAGAAAATGTGAAAGGGTTATCTCTAATTTCAAGTTATGAGTTGTGATGTTTTATGAAATGCACATGTCTAGCTGTATGAGCTATCGTATATTCCTGAATGTTATTAACTTCCTCGCTAATAAATATGTTTGTTATGTTCCACTTATGTTCATACTTGAATGGATGTATTATATGTCCTGAATTTGATGAGTGATTGGATTGTGCTATCTATTATTCCTTTCATGGTGAATGTGGTAAATGTGTGTTCATGTCGTTTCATTTGATTGTTCTAGAAGAGGAATGAAACATTATGATTGCACAAATTTTCCATGTTGTTTAAATAATGGCTTGTAACATTTTGAGTGCTAAAATAAGAAATTTTGTGTGTGCATATGCTTGGTACACTACTCTTTGTGCAACATGATATACTGTGTACAGTCTGATGTTAGAGCCTTCCCCCCCGCCCCCAACCCTTTCTATCTTAGAAATGCATATAATGGTGTATGGCACATCGCATCTGTCATTGGCCATTAACTAGAGAAATGTAACCTGGGAAGTTGCTCCTCTATTGATTATATTCACCAAAAAGGTGAGGTATTAGGACCTTGGGATATGTGCCACCTTACATAGAGGTTGAGACTCAAGACTTCAAGCCCTCAAACCATATTACCCAAAAATCGATCACATGACAAGTGCCACCACTTTTTTTGAAAACACGTCCCAAATGGTCTTTTGTGACTAGTCATTGAATTTGTGGGGAAATTTTTTGGTTGACTTATCTTTGAAAAGGATAGAGACTGATCTTGAGGAGTAGTTACTCCATCCCAGGTCTATCCTGTTGGACACCTAATCCACTATGGGTAGGTGTGGAAGGCGAATGGAAAAAGAGGAGTCCAGGTGACCTTGGAATGTGGAATCCAAGGGTCACACCATTATATTATAAATGTACATCTGTGGTGAATAATAACATAACTCACGCTTATCCTATCTTTCTATGTGTGTGTTTAACATGGTATCAGAGTGGGCGATCACTGGCCCTGCTCTAATTTGAGCCACTTTTTATTTTTTTGCCATTATAGACCTGCGCTAATTGTTCCCTCTAAATATTCTGCGTGGTTTTTTGTCCCACTGTATCTCCTCTGTCAATTCAGTTCTTGAAACACATCTCTGTCAATTGTTAGTTTTCAATGATTCTGGTTTTTTCAACTCCCTCTCTCCAATCACTGGTCCATAACACATGGCTCCTCCATACCCGAATGCTTCCATGTGGATTTAGTGTTCAGGGAACAAATCAATGTAAATGTTTCCGCCTAAACCACTATGCCTGAGTTTTTCCAATCCTAGGCTTCTTGGATTGAGTGAACGCATTGTATTATTCGAAAATCATCATGGAAGGATAACAGAGAATTCCAATGATTGCAGAAAACAAGTATTTTGAGATGAAAATGAGCGAGAAATTGAGATAAAATCTTAAACACCAATTCATTGGTTATTTTTTTCCAAACATTCATTTCTATTTCCCTGGTAAATTATCTACCTCGCGAAACAAGATGGACTAGATATATTCTCGTTTGTTTAGTGAGAGTGGAAACGTTCTGGGAATTTTTACGGTCTACAAAATTAAATATTTCATATTTTCTTATAAAAGTCCGGTGAGAGATTTATGACAGTGCTAGGGTGTTGCCTCTCTACAGTGAGCTCATAGCCAGGGACAATCCTCAAACTACTGGCTCTCACACTTCGCCAACCCTTCACTCCTGCGGTCAGGCCACACCCTGTCAGCCCTTCACTGCCCCAACGGCCTTCCACTCCATTGACACCCTTGTATCCTATAGCCTCGGGCCTTCCACCTCCGGTCAGCTCTTCCACTCCCCCGTCCCCTCACCTTTCCCTCTCTCCATTCCCACTCCCTGAAGCTCCTGCTTCCACTCCCTGATCACCCCCACTCTTCCCTCCACACTCCCTCCTGCTCCACGCTACTCACCTCCACCCCACCCCGCTCACCTCTGCTCTCCCCCGCTCACTCCTACTCCCACACCCCATCCCCTCCTCCCCCTATCGAGCTCTACGCTCACCTCTCGTCACTCCCTCCCACACCTCCCCGCCAGATCCCTCCATCCCTCCCTCGCGCTGCTCGCTGACCTCCTACCTCATCATACCCCGTCATCACTCCTCCACTCCCTCATGCTGCCTCTACCACCACAGAGGACTAGAAACCACATAAGAAATCATCAGTATTGTGATAGAGACCACAACGGTGAGAGACAGGGTTGATCTGGTGGAAAATTGGTGGAGGGGCCTTAGTTGCAAAAAGAAATGAATCAAAAAGTAATAGTGAACATGTTTAGTATTCGATGCCACAAGAGGTGCAATCCCACATAAAATAGTTGGTTAGGTTGATGCTGCGTGAGAAAGCATTCTTACTAGTTTCTTGTTTTATGTCAATGAAAACTTTCCATGGTGATTTTATGAATGGATTTTAGTAGTATATCAGAAAAATACAGAGACTAACATGCTGAACATCATTTGACTTAAGAAAAAAAAAAGTATTAACAACACAAACATAACCAAGTAATCAGTGTGGAAATCCTTGAATGAAGAATTGTTTTGATTAGATTAAGGCAGCGTTGGTAGCTTCCAATTAATGCAGAGGTACCCAAACATAATGCAAGTTGGTGTGTACATTATATCCATATGTATGCTCTCAGTTGTTGATTTCATTGTATTGGAGTTTGCAGTTTAGCGCTAAATTCCTCTTTGTTTTATTATTTGAGGTTGATTTGCTGAAAATGGCTCTAATTAGTGAAATATGAGAATCCCTCAAAACCCTCATACAATGTAGTTTTGAAGACAAAGTAAAAATCAACAAAGCCAATCTTGTTGATATTCAAATTTGTCTACAAGATGCATGAGATAAGATTGAATTTTCACAGCTTGAGTATCAGTTTTATAAAGATGAGTTACAGCAACATAAGCATCATGACACCCATCAACAAACAGAAAATCATCAAGTCAGTAACATTGAGGTTGATTCCCATCATGTTCCTCATACAAGTGTAGATTTACATGCAGATGTAGAAGTTCAGTCTACACTTCCCAAGCCCATCATCAGATCTTGGGAAGAGCTTGTCCATAACAAGCACAAAAATGGTTTTAGATATGACAAGGAGTTGTCCTTTCATATTCCAGACTACTCCAAGCCTATCAAATTTCAGAGTGTTGGATTTCTTTATGACAGTTCATCTTCAGCTGTTCCAGAACATGCTCCTCTTCCATGGCAACAACAAAAAATTGAAAAATGCTAACACTGTGATATTGTTGGCCATATGAAAGATCATTGTTTCAATCTTCACCCATACAAGCATTGTGGTTGGTACACCCATTCTTCACACATATGCTTCAGAAACAAGCCTCCTGCAAGAACAAAGATTCATCTTGGATGGATCACTTCTTAGCAATGGACATCAATACGCAAGAAGTTGTTTAAGTTGCATGTTAGAACTTGTTCTCAAATATTGAACAATCTTGTAGTTGAGTTTTCACCATCATCTCACCTTGTACCTAACATGGGGGGAAATGGCGGTCATCTACAAGATTCGAAGCCACATCAAGCGAGCCTGAGCCACAATCTCCCATTCCAGATTCAGAGTTATAGCCAGAGACACAACAGTTCAAGCGAGCCTAAGCCACAAATTTTCATTCCAGATTCAGAGTTGTAGCCAGAGACATGGATGCCCATGAGCATTCCTTTGGTTGGTGGATAGCCTTAAACCATCTATGCAAGGTTTATATTCCTCCTCTTCAAATAAATCATCGCACTTCCTCTAGCAGAAGACTTCAGCTTCTTGCCAGCTTTCGTAGAGTTCCAGGAAATGCACTAAGAATTCCAGTGTTGGTGGCCATCCTTAAACCATCACAAATTGTAGACCTACCTTCTTCTAGGTTGAAGGCCTCCCTATTCAAATATGAGGGATACTTCCTCTAGCAGAAGCCCTCAGCTTCTTGCCAGATTTGGAAGAGTTCCGGGAACTTCAATAAGTGTTCCAGTGTTGGTGGTCATCCTTAAACCACCTCTTTATCCCAACATTTCAGAGAGTTGATTCAACCTAAGTGTTGCCATGCATACTTTGCAGATTTGTATTGCAAATTTATTCTTGGACTCACACATACACCTTCGGATTAAGGGGGGGAATGTTGGACACCTAATCCTCTATGGGTAGGTGTGGAAGGCAAATGGACAAAGAGGATTCAAAGTGACCTTGGAATGTGGAATCCAAGGGTCACACCATTATATTATAAATGTACATATATGGTGAATATAACATAACTCATGCTTATCCTATCTTTTTATGTGTGTGTTCTCAATTCACCATGCATGTTTTTAACATATCCAAATCAGGGATAAGGCATGTTACAAAGTGGGGTGGAGAAGGGCCAATGGTTGAGCCGCAATCGATCACACCTCAAATCAAATGGACCACCGAGCATACGAAATAATTGAAGAATGAATTCATAGTTGGAGTGATGAGTAGCGGCACGCTTGGGTGGAACCTTTCTTGCCATAATTGTGCCACTGGATGACTGAGCCACTTATCCTCAAAAATATTTGTGAAGGGTCGATGTAATGATGGAACTCATACCAATGGAACATTACCATCGGGCTACTAGATCACCAGACTCCTGGAGGAGTACTCAAATGGAGTAGGTAGAGGGTTAATATGATGATGAAATTCAGGAAAATGGAACTCTACTACCAAACCATCGAACCATTAGAACAACAAAATGTAGGCGTCGTGATTAACTGAGAAGCTAATCTGGTGTGATGTGGCTGAGAGGTGGACCATGTTCAAGAATCAATGAAAATATATATTCAGTTTTGATTCTTCGATCTTGATAATTACTTGTGAATGTGTTAGCTTCTTTTACTTCTTTGTTATCTTATTTTTCATCAAGAAATTACCATATTATGTGGGTATGAAGATCAAAATGAGAAACAAAAGATATAGGCATTATGTTAGGGAAAAACCTTCGCCGAGGGGAAAACCCAATGAAAATAATTATTCCTTTCAATAGTATTATTTGAGACTATTCACGCTATACATGAGCCAAACTTTCCCTCCACACCAATTGATCCTTCCAGATTTTCAACCTAGCAGCAACAACATCTAGTCCTCTAACAGCTTCGCAGATTTTGTAGCAGCAACATTCAAACTTCAGAGACTTTGATCTCCCAAGTGAGATCACGAAACAAAATGATTCCTTCACCAAAATTTTTATTTTTTCTTTTTGTTTCTCCTAGACCCAGCTCGCACTTATTTTGTCACCTTCTTCAATTTCGCACTTTTTCACTTGTTGCAATGAATTTCGAACTTGTTTGAGGAGTGAGTGAACAAATGAATTTGACTTACTTGCATTTATATTCTTTTGATGTGTTCAAATTCCTCTCTTTGAGGCCAACTTTATCTCCTTAAGGCAGACTTGATGTTCAGGGATACTAGACCACTTTTCACTAAAAACCAAACCTATTTACATGATTGAAAAGCCCAAGAAAGTTCAATATAAATCTGTAATGACAAACCTAGAATTACACAATTGGGACCTTATACTAAATATGACCCAAGCATGAAACCCGTGCTTTAATAAGTCATTTATTAATCAAATAAATGAATATAAATCAATTTTATTCAATTCTGTTGATGAGTACAATAAACATAAATTATGAAGACCGAACCTAGTTACAATCTTCAATAGATCCCACTGCATCTCAGCCATTGACATAAGACACTGTCAATAAATTGTTATTTTGTGTAGTACAATTCAACCGATCTGATCTGAAATGTGTTGGGGGCGGAACCATCATGTCGCTCTTTGGGAAATTGTCTCACTTTTGAATTTTTATGGGAAAGGTGGAGTGGAGAGAGCCCTAATCCAAGGTGATGTGGATATGGGGCTACACCATGGTCAGTGACCTTGGATTTTGGCCTTCATACACAACAGATTATGGTTAAGGCACAAATAACATTACCCACTATGGTTTGATCTTTGCAGATCATGTGATGATGATGTGGCGGTGCCACGTGGACTAGAAAAAATTTACATGGTGCCCTTGTGATGGAATAACCTATTTTAATATGCTAGAATTTGAAATGTCATAAATTTTTATCCTGAATTGAAATTGAGATAAAAATTATATTGCTGAAAATCCCTAAATTAATTGAACATAATGATGGTATTGGAATTGTGTTTAACCTACCCTAAGAATTTAGGTTATTTTATCCCCATCATGATAATAGAACTTGGAGATAGTCTCAAACAGGTAACCCCTCCATATACTGGGATGCTTAAATGGGTGAAAGGTGGTTACAGATTGATATTAAAGCATAGGTTTAACATTGGAACTAAAGAGGATCACACAAAAAGGATAATGTTTAATAGAATGATTTAATTGTTCTTCACATCAGCACGCTTAGTGGTGACATGCCAGCATTAGGAGGTTATATGTTTATACTTTAATGTTTGACATGTGTATGTGTGTGTGACAAAACATAAGGAGATGAAAATTATAATATAAAATAGAGGAATTAATAGCAAAATGGTATAGTACAACATGAAAAGAACACACCCTCATCAAGAAAAGGACTGAGTTGGAAAGGGGTAATAGGAAATATTTTTTGATTGGATGGATACCCTCGGGAGCTTAAGAGATTAATTTAATAGCTACAAGTAGACTGAAGATAGTTTTAGAGATAAAGAAATGAAATTAAATTTGGACACAATGATCTTTCAAAAATTATCAAAATCAAAAAGTAAAAAGATACATGAGCATAGTACATTTTTTCTCAATAGGCATAAATTGAAGCAAATTCCATCTGAAGTATCGAAGATTGGGTTGGAAATCAATAGGGTAGAAGGTAGAGGATACCATCCGCAAGGCTAAATATTTCTATGATCAATGGAAACATAATGATGAATTCCATTCATACTGGAGAAAAAAAAATAAGTTTGTTTTAGGGGAAAGGACCAAAATCCTCATGAAACAAGAAAATGGGGAAAACGTTCACCAAACTTTCTAATAGTAAATTCCAACAGAATTTCCCTACTACCAATAGAGATCATCCTATAAAAATAGCAATATAAGAGTTCGAGGAGCTTAGGAGAAGGGCATTACAATGCTGTGGATGTGGAGAGAACCACATGTTGAAGGACTATCCTCACGAATAGTAGAACAACAAGTAGTTTTACAATGTCGATGAGGAAGTGGAAGTGAACAATGTGGCTCAGAGGATACCCATTATTTATGCAACATTGGATAAAAAGCAAGCATATCGTGAAGCCTTAGTGATCAAAATGGATGGTATGGTTTCCAACCATCCAGTTTCAATGTTAATCGATCTGGGTTCAAATTTTAGTTATATCAGCCAAAAATTTTCAAAGATGTATGCTTTGCATAGGAAGCATCATGCATAATCATGGTTGGTTTAAATGGTGATGGAATTTAAGAAGAAGGTGATGAATTCAGTGGAATTGTGCTACTTGGAGCTGGATGGCATGCCCACTACTGTCACCCTTGGTGTTTTGCCGCTGGGTTCATATGATGTATTGGTTGGTATGGACTAGCTAGAAACTGAAAAAACCAAGGGGGACTACTATAATAACTCACTACAGTTCCTTCACAATGAAGGGAAGGAAAGAATATTGTAATCGGTGAGAAAGCCTATCCCATTCAAGAATATTTCATGACTGGAAGTGAAGAAGTTGATTATAAAGGGTTTCACCCTATATATGGACCAAATGACCCATATGAAAAAAATCAGTGAACTCATAACTAAAGATCATACTATTTCAAAGAAATAAAACGATGTATTTCTCAAAGAAGTGCCAGGATTATCACCAAGGAATGAAATTTACTTCTCCATCAATTTGATTCCTAGTCCAACAAAAATTTCGAAAGCCCCATATTGCATTAGCATGCTTAAGCTAGTAGAAGTAAATCTAGAAGTGAATAAAATTATGTAAAAGGTGTATATCAGACCCAACCTGTCACCCTCAGGAGCCTTAGCATTGTTTGTGAATAAAAAGGATGGGACACTTTAGATGTGCATTGAATATCGACAAGTAAATAAATCCATAGTGAAAAACAAATACTCACTTCCCAATTGAAGCTTTATCTAATCAATTGACAGGGGTTGCAGTATTTTCTAAAATAAATATAATAGTTGGTTATCATATGTCACAATTATATATTATTATATCGACAAGATAACATTCAGGATGAGATATCGACAATGTGAGTTTGTATTGGTGCCATTTGTGCTCACAAACACCCTAGCCAAATTTATGTTCCTGATGAACAATGTCCTCAGCAAGTATTTGGATAAGTTTGTACTATTTTTTTATGGATGATATTATGGTTTACTCAAAAAATGGAGAACATGAAGAGAGATTGAGGGTATTGTTGTAGTTGTTGAGGGAGAACAAGCTCTATGTCAAAGTCAACAAATGTTATTTCTTCTAATCTGAAATGAAATATTTGGGGAATCATTAGAGGAAATTTTAACATAAAAGTGCCCATGAAATTTTCATGTCATTTCCACCTCATAATAAATAAGCCAATCAAAATCCTTTATATTTAAAAAGAGGTACATGTAAATATTTTGGAGGGAAAAGAAGATTTTTTTTTAATTGTATTTTTGGCTTATCTACTTATAGTTTTACTCAAATTTCAAATGTAGATGCTCATTAGATGTAGAATTAAATTCTGCATCCACTCAGTACCCATTATGCATACTTTTGAGAAGACCCACATTGATAAAAATTTCAGAGACATTAAAATATTGTGTTCAATGCATTTTTTAATGTATCTTCAATTTTTATGAGTATGGGTCTTCTCAAAAGTATGCATAAGGGGTACTCGTTGGATGCATAATTTAATTTCTCATCCACTGAGTGTCTACACTTGGAATTTGAGTAAATCTATATGGAGATGAGCCAAAAATACAATTAAAAAATTAGTTTTTTTCTTTTCCCTCCAAAATTCATAACTATTATTTTACTAGATTGGAGGTTTCTGTGGTGTAGTTTTTCAGATGAAAAACTCGGAATATCCACAGTCGTCATTTTTAGTCACTAAAAATTATGACTGTGGATATTCCTAGTTTTGCATCTGAAAAACTCTTATTTTATTATTTTAACTATTAATTTATTATTTTTCCTTAGGAGGCCACTTTTAGGCTAAAATTTCCTCTAATGATCATATGAAAAGAAGGATTTCTTGTATATCCTAAAATTATTAAGGCCATAATGGAGGGGCCTACTCCTTGAAATGTCACAAAGATTAGATGCTTCATGGGATTGGACATATATTATCGAAAATTTATTCACGATTTCTCAAATATTAGACATCCAATCACATAGAATCCATGATCTTGTGTTATTCAACTATGTAAGGTTCTTTAGTCCTTGCCATTATATACATTATGCTAGTGAAGGACGAGAGAATTCAAAGCATTAGTTTGAAAATATTTTTCACAAGTTGCAATATAATTTATGTAAGACAAAAGAAAAAAGGAAATAATTTGATTTTGAAGCTTTCTTGAGAGTTGCATGCATTTTTTAATACTCCATGTAATTTTCTTGGATTATTTTTTGTGTCGCATGGTTACATATAAAATTTCCAAACATGTTGAAGTTATATCAAGTGATACTTACTATTTCCAAAAGAACAATTGCATGTGAGAGAGGATTATCAAGACAAAACATTATAAAGGATGTATAAAGAAAAATATTATCACTGGATGCATTAGATGATTTGATGTGAGTTCCATTGGCAGGGCTTGATCCATCAATTGTGGAATGGAATACCATATGTGAAATTTGGAAAAATGTTAAGCAAAGAAAAAATTTAATATTTAAGAATTTTTTTGATGTTTGGAATATTGTTGTATTTGCTATGATGTGGATCACAAAAAATATTTTGTATAAAAATTTTCAACTTGATGATACTGATGGGCTGCGAAATGGAATCTTCTTGCTATAGAACCATTTCCCTTCTTATTTTAAGAAGTATTAATCCATGTTTTCCAAGACTGCATATGAATGATAAAAAAGACACCTATTATTTAGGTACCGAAGGAATATTTGAACCAATAGGGTGCTATAAGATAGGAATAGTAATGAGCATATTTCCTCTGAATTTATCATCATAATTACGAATTCATGCAAGGACATTAGCATATTTTCCAAAAGCACAATCATATTCTCTATTTCCAATCTGAAAAGGATCATTTGTGTACTATAATTTTATGGTTTAAGAGTCGAGATACCTCAGTGCACAATAGTTGTTGTGTCTCCAAGGATCTCATTATATTTCATATGTAACTATGTCAAGGATGTTTGGTATTGTTACGTGCGTAGATGCAATATACATGGATAACATAAGCTATGAGTTTAATTAGTTTCTAGATAGAGATTCCTCTTACACCTATATATATGTATAAACTTATGATGGATGGATATGGCTTTTGAGACTCTGTTATAATTTTGCTTGATAATATACTTCCTATGGATGCACGTTTTCACCTACTGAGATTGTCGTTTTAATTTGAGCATTGAACACAGGTCGATCCCTAGGTTGGGCTTGCTCGAGGTAAGGCCATACACACAAATTTTCTTTCCATTTTTTTTGTGTGTATGTGTCTCTTTCTTGCAGTATTTGGTTTGATTAATTTTTAATAGATACGATCAATTGAAGAGATTTGTGTGGCATTAGAGAAATTTTGAGCTCTAAAATGGGCTTCAAAACAAAAATGTACAACAAAAATAAAATTTATAAGAACTAATAGGATTCAATATTATTGTTTTATCCATGGGGGGAGATTCACCATTTTTGGAGTAAACAAGTAAAAATAAATAAAAATAAAAATAGACATATAAAAAAATATTTTTTTCAACTTGCATTCTCAACTTATCTTCTTATGGTTTACTCAAATTTCGAGTCGGAGAACTTGTTGGATGAAGATTTTAATTCCTCATCCAAGGAGTACCCATATTGCATACTTTTGATGCACCCTTATACACAAAAAATAAGAAATACATAAAAACGTTATTGCAATCACATTTTTTCATGTATTTCTAAATTGTTGTGTAGAAGGGTCTATCAAAAGTATGAAACATGGGTAATCCTTGGGTGGGGAATTAAATTAAAATTTTAGTAAAACCTTAGGGAGATAAGTTGAATTAACGAGCTGAAAAAATTCTTTTTTCTTTTTTCCCTCTAAAATTTGATGATATAATCTAATCTTATTTTATCATTTCTACTATTATTTTATAATATTACTTTGGAGGCTGATTTTAGACCTCAAAATTTCTCTAACGATTTTTTAGTATAAATTATGTTAAATCGATTTATTTACCTTTTTGGGCCATGTTCGTTGCATCAACATAGTTGTAGAGGTGGTCACCCCATTGGTGAAAAATAGACAGTTCCTGTTGTGAAATCAGGACACTATTGCAGAATTGTAGAAGGTGCTGAAAAATTAGACCTTAATAAGAAATTTTCTTTATAATTCGGGTATTTATTTTAATATTTTAACTCCATCTTTTCGGTGAACTTATGCTTGCACCAATTAAGTAATTTAACCTATCTAGATCTTCATTTTCACCACTTGTAGGTTTCATGTATTACCCTAATGGTTGGTAGGAACTTTAGTACTTGTGCACACAACATGGAGTCCTTTCAAGTTAACAAACCCTCGTTGATAATTAATAAACATGTGAATCATCTTTAAATAACAATATAATCATTCATGTCATCATTTTTTGTGTCGTTTTCAAGAAGACACTCAAAAGTATTAACAATTCCTGTCAAAGAGGAAATGCCACTAGGAGTAGAAGCGACCAAATGGGGATAATTAGTTGACCCTTTCAGCAACCTACATGTTGAATGTCTTGCATTTAAAATCATGTTAGTATATGTAGAAAAACATAAGTTGGAAAAAGAAAAAGTCTATAAAAACCTTCACTAGAATTTGAAAACCCTTTATGGTTTGAAGATAGTTATGAAGAACTTACTTGACCTCTCTTTATCATTGAATAGGTTGTTTCTTTTAAGGAGGATGCTAAAGATGACTTAATTTCCACTACATTAACCAACCCTTGTTATGACCATCCTTCACTATATAATCAAATCTTAGGAAGACATCTTCATGAATGATGCTCACATGTTGTGTTAGTACAAAAATTGGACTCAGTATCCCCACCAAACACTGATAATCAAACTCGGGCTATCGAAATTTTTCATGGAAATACTCTTAACTTCAGTATCCATCTAGAGCCTTCCAAACAAAGGAAATTGATAGAAGTAATTTAAAGGAATAATAGTGTTTTTTCTTGGGATTACACTAATATGAAGGGTATTTCTCCTAATATCTACATACATCATATTTATCTAAAGGAGGGTACTCGACGAGAATCATGAAACCTCAAAGGAGGATGAATCCGACTATGAAGGACATCATGAAAGAAGAGTTGCAAAAAAATTTAAATGTTAATTTCATTTATCTTATTTCCAATGGTAAGCAGGTTTCTCCTTTTGTTATTCTTCCTAAAAAAAAGTGGGAAATGTTGAAAATGAGTTGATTATCATGAATTAAATAAGGCCACTTTTGAAATATTACTTTCCATAACCTTTCATCGACCAAGTCTTGGATACCCTAATTGGGAAGAATTTTTTTCTATTTTCTTGATGGGTTCATAACCAAATTCAAGTAGCCCGTGAAGACCTAGAAAAGAATACCTTTACTTAATTACTATGGGGAATATATGCATACTGGGTACTCCCATTTGGATTATATAATTCCCTGTCTACCTTCCAATGGTTTGTTTTGGAATATTTTCTAACTTAACCCATGATTGTGTCGAAATTTATATGGATGAGTTTACAGTCTATGGAGACACATTTGAAGAAGACTTAATCAATTTAGAAAAAGTACTGGTTTTTTGTCTAGAAACAAACCTAGCTCTCAATAATGTAAAGTTTCATATGCTCCTTAATCAAGGGATCATCTTAGTACATCATGTTTCATGTGAAGGAATTAGAGTGGACGTTGCCTAGATCGAAGTTATTTTGAAGTTAGTCACCCCCACTACACAAAAGGATGTCCATAGATTTTTGGGTCATCCAAGATACTATCATAGATTCATAGAGAGCTTAATAAGATAGCATATTGCGTCTTTCATCTTTTAATAAAGGCTGCTGAATTTTTATGGAATGAAAAATTTTAACAAGCTTTTGATACACTTAAACAAAAAAATTCCACCACTCCTATTCTTCGAGGCCCTAATTCGTATCTTCCTTTGCACATCCACAATAATGCTTTTGACACAACCATTGCAGATGTATTGGGACAAAAATAACATAAAAAAATGTTTAACATTTACCATATCAATAAAAAATTAACCCTAGCTGAATTGAACTATACAATTACTGAAAGACAATTCCTTTTTATAATCCATGCCATCAAAGAATTTCATCATTATATCACTAGATACCTTATGTGTGTGCACACTAATGATTCAACCATCTGATATCTCATGAAAACGCCTATCACTCGTGCCAGAATGAATAGATGGTTGCTTCTTCTGCAAGAATTTGACATTGTTATTATTGATCAAACTAGAAAATCAAATGTTGTCGGTGACTTTTTATTAGGCTTCATAATGAAGGCAAGCCTGATTCTACAGAATATATTTTTCCTATTGAAAACTTTTTTTCTTTGTCTACTAAAGAAACCTGGTTTGTATATATTTCTAACTACTTCATCCATGGAATCTTCCAAAAAATTTGTCACCCAGAGAGCGACAAAAATCCATAAGGGATAGTGGTAAATACTCTCGCATTCAGGGGTCCTTGTTTGAAATTTGGCTTGATCATATGATTAGGGTATTTTTTCGGGAGGACAAAAATTATGAAATTTTGAAGTCTTGTCATGATGAGCCTTATGAGGGGGTACTTTGTAGATAAAATTATTGCAAATAATATTTTGCAACAAGGGTATTATTTTCCTACCATTTTCAAAGACGCTAAGAAATATTTCATAATTTGCGACAAGTGTCAAAGGATGGGTAAACTAGCACAATATGATGAGACACCACTACACCCGCAAACAATGTTGGAGCCTTTTTAGAAGTGGACCCTTGAAGTTTTGGGGCCAATTAACCCACCAGTGAAGTAGAAATCATACACCCTCGTATATACCGATTACGTGACTAAGTGTGTGGAGGAAAAGTCTTTACCAAGAGAAACCAAGCAGGCGGTGGCTGAATTTTTATATTAAGAGATTTTAATTTGATTTGGTGTACTACAAGAAATTTTTACATACCAAGGAACTCAATTCACCTAAAATATTATTCAAAACCTCATCAAAACATTTAGGATCAAGCATCAGATGTTTACCCCCTACTATCCACATGCCAATGGATAGATCAAAGTTAGTAACAAGGTATTGAAAAACATCCTAACCAAAATAGTACAACAAAATCATAAGGAGTGGGTGGATAAGATTCCATAATCCTTGTGGGCTTATAGGATCACCTGGAAAGATACTACGGGTTTCATTCCCTATGAGCTTATGTGTGTGAAGCAGGTTACTTTTTCCATTTAATTTGAGATAAAAACATTGAGAACTCCTCTGCAAGTGGGAATTGATCTTTATAGAGCACAAAGAAACTGACTATATCAACTTAATGTGCTTGATGAGGTTCGACAGGATGCCATTCATGAGATAACAATTGTAAAAGATGTTAAATTCAACAAGAAATGTGTGTCTAATTCAATTTTTCCTTAATTAAATTGGATGATAAATTGTAATCTGATCTCATAAAAACTTGTAATAGTTAACTGAGTGTGATAGACTCAATTATATCATGAACTTTGAGTTGAGGGTGGTTGGTGAGGTATGCAAAGTGATTCTATTAGTTATGGATTTCGAGTTCCTGTTAGTGCATTAGTTTAATGCATGAGGAATTAGTTAACTCAATTAATTGAGTTAAATTCAGTTGAACTAGTTGTAACTGTTTGTTGCACTAGTGAGAGATCAAGTGAATTAAATCAGATTTAATTCACAACCAGTGATATACCATGCAACTGATGATTTACTATTAATATCTACATGCATGTCAGTTCCAATGGAGACCCATTTTATACAAGGTTAAAGGGATGTTAAATATCAGTTGTATCATTAGTAGGCTGCCCACATGCAGTAAGACAATCATAGGATTGTGCATGAGCATTGTGCAATTTTGGAAGGTTAAATTTCCTAAAGAATAGGGATTTCATTCCACATGAATTGTGAAATAAAGGTATGTTGATTAGAGGCAGGAAATTGGCTAAGTGTTGGTTGATTTTGTCCGGGTCAGTGTAAGACACTTGTGAGAGTGCAAGGGACTCTTGTGAGAAGAGTGCATTGTATTGTTTCATGATTCCTTGGTGAATATACAATAGAAGATAGAGGGGTTTTGAGTAGTAATATTTCCCCGAGAAAATATCCATTTTGTGGTTTCATTTTCTTCTTTCTTTACTTGTTGTGATTGTCGATCATGTTTATTTTCTGCAATTGATTTGTAGAAGGATTCAATATCTTTCTTTAGTAGATCGCATGACTGGATTGAATCCATTGATATACATATTTTTTTCATAATTTCTACATGGTATCATAGCACAAGAAATCACTATAGTAGAGAAGAAATTGAGCATGTGACTGAATAGCATTCAAATTTGCAATACTACTCTTGGTGCGACAAGTGGATCAAGATCACGATATATTTCAATGGCTTGAGATTGGAGTATGCACTTGAGGGAAGTTCCAATTATATTGCATCTAAAGACAGGATGGAGGTAGTTCTGGAGGACAATGGGTCAACAGAATTCATACATAATGACATTCCCAAACATGTTGCGGCAGATTCTGCTCTTCCTGATGCTTGGTAAAAGAAGGTTGCAAAGTTCAGGAAGATCTTATTGGAGGGAGTGCAAGACCACATTGTCTCAAGTCTCCATGGTAAAGTGACTCCATATGCAATGTCGAAGGCTTCGACAGATTTGTTTTAGAGTAGCAGTGATCATAGAAAATTGGCACTGAAGAACAAGATTAGGAAAATCAAAATGGAGAAAGGCGACACTATTCTGAAATATTTAACCAACTTTTTCCAATGACGAGATGAGCTTGGGAGCTTCGGAATTAATTTCGTGGATGATTACCTGGTGAGACTAGCTCTTCTAGGCCTTCCCAAGAGTTGGCATAGTTATAAGGATTATGTCAATGGGAGGGAGAAGCTGCTAGATTAGGAACGAATTTGGTCAGATCTGGTGCAAGAAGAATACAAGTGGAATACTAGGGATGGATCTTCATTTAAGACAAATGATGAATAAAATTGTGCCTTGGATGGTAAGGCGAAGAAGGGGAAAGGAAATAAATCCTATTCCAAATATGAGTCCGAAAAAGAAGGCAAGAAGAGCGACATTTCCAGAGTGAAGTGTTTTCACTATCACGAGCATGGAAATTATGCCACTAATTGTCCACAAAAGAAGAAGAATAATAAGGCTTCAGGATCTCCAGCTGGTGAGGCTTTGGCCTCGTAATTTGAGCTAGACTTCTCGCTCATCGCATGCATGGTGTTAAGTGCGATGGGATCAGTGTGGTACTTGGATAGTGGTGCATATTTCCACATGATGAGAGACAAAGAACTTTTCAGTATCTTGGAGGAGAAGGACCTCCATATGCATATCTAAATGGGTGATGACAGGTGGTACAGTGCTACTAGGATTGGTATAGTTACCTTCCACAGACAATCGGGTAAACCCTTCTTATTAAAAGATTTAATGCATGTACCAGTATTGAAAAAGAATTTAGTTTCAATCGCAATGCTCGAAGATAGAGGTGATGATGTGGTCTTCAGTGAAGGGAAATCTTTCCTTCGACACAAAGCCACAGGAAAAGCCAAGAATATTGGGATTTGTGTGAAGAATCTCTATAAACTTGATGTAGATGGATGCACAACATTGATGAGTAAGGCAGAAAAAGTGGTGAGATGATATGAGGGTAAGCTATGGCACATGAGATTGGGCCATTTACACCATGGAGCCTTGAAGTTCATGCAACATATTTCTATGAGTCTTCCCAAGGGTACTCTTGCACAGATAGACACATGCAAGGGATGTACCATGGGGAAATATGCAAAGGAAACTTTTCACGAGAAGGATAACTGAGCTTCGGAAATCCTTGATAGAGTTCACTTAGACCTGTGTGGACCATTCTCTATATATTCAACAACAAAGCATAGGTATTATGTGATCTTTGTTGATGATTTTTCTAGAAATTGTTGGATCTACTTCATGCAAAAGAAAGATCAGACGTTCTCAAAATTTTGTGAGTTCAAAGCACTTGTGGAGAAATACACGGGGAAGCATGTGAAGGCTCTTAAGAGTGATAATGGTGGTGAGTACATCTCCAATGAATTCAATAACTTCTGTAGCAAAAAATGAATTCAAAAATATTTTATTGCACTTCATAACCCACAAGAGAATGGGGTCAAAGAACGAAAGAACATAACAATTATGGGTGTGGCATGAGCGATGTTGCATGATCAGGGCCTACTATTGCATCTGTGGGAAGAGGCATGCAACAAAATAATATTTGTGCAAGACCATAGTCCTCATCAGGTACTTGGCATGAGTACACCAGAGGAGGATTTTCTGGTAAGAAACCGATGTTTCATATTTTAAAATTTTTGGCTCATCTGTCTATTTCCATCTGACCAAATATTCTAGGAAGAAGCTCGAAGCAACAACTGAGATTGGGATATTTGTGGGGTACACTGATACTCCCCACAACTATCGGGTGTATTTTCTAAACAACAAGATGACTGTTGTGAAATGGGATATAAAATTTGATGAGGAGAAAGCCATGTGATTTTCCCTTGAGAGGGAGATGGATTTGCATGCAGATGCGAAAATTTTGGTTCCAAAGAATGAACCTCAAGATGTGGAGTAGCCACATACGGAGGATTGTGGAGTGGCAAAAAAAACTCATGCAGAGCCATCCACCAGAAATGGTAGAAGGCGCACCAAAGAAGTTGATATATTGAGACTTGATGCGGCATAGCATGTAGGAGCACCTACTTCACTATTTGTACATTTTTTGAAAATTATGAATTCAAAAGACCTTATTCAACTCTAAGTGACTCAACATAATTAAATCAAGACCAACCAAATTTTATCATGGATAACAATATGATAACATAAGAACCTTTTGAGTTCAATGTTTCTTACACATGCTTGCGGATGTAATGTGTGAACTTAACAAGTTCAATAAGCAATTTCAAGATGATTATGTTGATGTTACATGTTCAGATGAATCATAGATGTTACTATAAACACTTTAAAAAGGTGATTTTTATGAAGTGATAGATTTGTAGATGGCACATGCTACTTATCTAAATTTTTAAATACCTATAGATTTTGCTATCTAGAAATTCATGATAAAGAGAGACTTATTCATTAACAAGACTTGTGATTTGTAGTGATTCCACATGCATATGGTGATTATCTTGATACACAAAAACAATCATAGAAACCTTTCATAGATGGTTTACTACGAAGGGTAGAAAAATTGGAAAAGGATATGATCAAGCACTTATAGAGAGTTTGAATGGAAGACTCCTCGATCTTTCTTTCTTCAACTATGTAAGGTTATTTAGTATTTGACATTATTTACTTGATGTTAGTGGACGATAAGAGAATTCAAAGCATTGGCTTGCATTTTTTTCATGACTTGAAAATACTTTATGGGAGACAAAATATAACAAGAAATTGATTGATTTTGAAGCTTGTATAAGAGAGTTGCATTCAATTTTTAAAAGTCCATGGAAGATTCATGGATGACTTTTTATGTCACATAGTTACATACAAATTTTCCAAATATGTCGAGGTTATGGTAGTAATTAAATACTTACTATTTATGAAAACACAAATACAGATGAAAGAGGATTCTCAAGACAAAACATTATAAAGGATGTAGTAAGAACACAATTATCATTGGACACATTAGATGATTTTATGTGAGTGTCATAGGTAGGGATTAATTCATAAATTTTGAAATAGAATACATTATATGAAGTTTAGAAACATGGTTAAGAAAAGTAAAAAATTAAATACTTAAGAATTTTGTTTATGTTTCAAATAATGTTGTATATTAGATCAAATATTTTGTATAAACTTTTTTAGTTTGGTGATACATGTAAAAGTTTACCACACTTAGAAAATTATGCAACTAAGCTTATAAAGTACAAATAGGTGCAACTAGTTTTTCTTAATGTTTGATAATGCATGCATCATGTAGCCACTCTCTTTCCTTCTTGTACAAATCTAAGATTTCACGCTCATACAATTTCACAACAATAATTGGTTCTTCTAATACTATAATTATGTTTATTAAAATTAAGTGATTTTCTAACACTAATAATTTCAATACATAGATTGCTTAGTATTTATAACAAATAATAACAAACGTAGATAAAATACTTAACAGTTAATTGATAGGTAAAAATAGTATAATGCATCATGCTAAGTGTAGATTTAATAAGAACCCCCTCACAAAATATTTTGTTAAAATTAATTGGAGAAATTATTGCTTCAACGCATTAATGTTCAAATGCATTCTTATAGAGATTGTTATTTACCAACAAGTGTGACTTGCATGCATGTAGGAGTCAGTATCTCCATCTTGGGTAATTTTTTTTAAATGTTGATGATTTTCATGTTGGTAATAAAACATAAAATAAAAATAAAAATAAACATGACAAAAAATTAAATTAAATATAAAAACATATATAAAAAGAGAAAAAAACATAAAAATGTAAAAAAACACAAAATCAACTTAAAAAAAAAATAAAAAATAAATGCAAAATATCAAAAATAAATACATAAATGGGAAAAGAATTTCAAAAAACTAATAATTTAAATGAAAAAAAAGGCATTAAAAACCTTTTTTTTTAAAGCATACTTCAAAATAATGATAAAATAAAATAATTAAAATAATTAAAATTTAAAAAATAAAATAAAATAGAAAATAAATTAAAATAATCAAAATTTAAAAATAAAAATTTAAAAAATAATTTAAAAAATAAAAAAATAATTAAAATATTAAAATTAAAATAAACAAAATTTTAAACTTTAAAATAAAAATAAAAAAGAAAATCTAAAATCTAAAATTTAAAATAATAAAATTAAAAAAAAAATGTTAAAAATAGATTTGAAAGAAAAAAGAAAAAATAAGTAAATAATAAGAAAAAAATTGAAAATTAATAATAATAAATGAATAAAACTTAAAAAAAATAAATTAAATTAAAATAAATTGAATTAAAATAAATAAAAATAAAAATAAAAAATATATGAAAATATAAAAATAAAAATAAAAAATAAAAAGAAATGTTTAAATCTAAATTTTAAAAAAATTAAAAAATATTTGATTTTAGGAATTGACCTCCCCGCCCAAGCAGCCACGAGTCATGGTAGATGGGTGGGCAAGGAAGGAGGTTGATTCAGGAAATCGGCCTCCCGCCACAGTCGGTCGCTGCACCTGAAGGTCGGGCATGC